>JACEGR010001434.1:0-168773 GCA_014170235.1 Listronotus bonariensis
ATTACAAGTGTGGAAATGACTAATTTCATTTTCACACGACCACAAATTAGTCACCAAAAACTAAATTTTAAGTTTGTTTGTCTTCACAGAAAAAAATAAAAAATAATTGAGAACTTTGCAACACTAGGGTGACTTTTACTTTGTAACACTAGTGTGATATGTACTTTTCCTCACTGCTATATTATACTGTTTTGACAAAATTTTAACATCGAAAATCACCTACCTAGAAGCATTATATAACTTCTATCATTTTGGAATTTAAAAACACCCTCACTTAATAAAAATTGTATGGTTTGGTTAGGTAATAATTTATTACGGTTTTCTGCTATTTTAAGAGCTTTTTAAAAATTATTGATACTTACATATTTTAGACACTCCTCTAAATAAAACGTAAGTGGCGCATATCCAAAATATTCCGTTTTTTTTAAATATCAGTAAACAAACTTACTGGACCGGGAGTGAAAAGGGGTGCTGGGTGGGGTAAAATTGGTAAAACGAGTTAATGAAACTGAACATCACATGTAAAATTAAGTAAAAATTACATTTTGTCTGCATATTTTTGAGAAAAAATATAAATAATATGAAAATTATAAATGAATAACCTAAAGTCCTAAAAGTAAGAAAAAAACGACAACTAAACGTCAGTTTATACCATGCAAAATATGGAGAGCATTTGGCAACGTCGGAAGGGTCTGATTCTATTTATGAATGGATAAAAGAAAGTGGATTCATAAAGTGTGTATTAGCCTCAGGTTTAATTAAGGGATTAAAAAAAAGATTTTACTAGTTGTTTGAGTACACGAAGACAGAGAGAAGGAATTTGATCTATAGGAGTTTTTCTCTGGCGCTTTAGGTCGAACGGTCAAGCGGCAAGGCTGCCTCTATAAAGTGCGTGCTCAAAGGTAGAAGGGAGATTTTTAAATTGATCTACTTACCTGACAACACTGTGCCACTGAGCGACCAGTCAATGAAAGTTGTTTTTTGTGGTTATGTCTATTTTTGTTTATGTTTTTATTTTTCGGAAATTTTATTATTACTCTTTTAATATTAGAAGAAAGCTTATAATGTGTAGTAACTTAACGTTTATAAGATGATTTTCGCTAATTTGGGTTCTACTGTTTAAGGTAAGTAAAAGGGTTTTTTACTGTCACTACAATAAATATGTCACTTGCAAAACCAATAGCAGTTTTTAGAATGACATTATAATATATCACACGAGTGTTGTAAAGTACTTTGCAACACTAGTGCTGTAAAGTACTTTGCAACACTAGTGTGATATAACGCATGTTCTATGCATGAAACCAGTGTGCTATTTGCTATTTTCACAAGTGGTCGTAGGGAAAAGATGTAAAAACATTTTTTTGTTTGGGTACTAAAGTACTGTATGTTCCTTAAGAAAAGTGTGGAAAAATATTTAAAAAATTAAGAAAAAGAAAAGATCTGTATAGGTTTTCGCAGCCTAGGCATTTTAGGGATAAATGAAATAAAACCGTTAATACTTTCGTGTTTGTCCAGTTTCACTTTCAAGTACTTCGTATTAGCCGTTTAAAAGCCAGAAATAGGGAATAGAGAAGCTATTTTGTAAGAATAGGACCACTATCGGTGTTTTTTTAAATTAAATTCAAAATTAAATTTTTGCTCTTTAATATTTGTATTGGCGGATTTGCGCACGAAAGTATGTTTATCCCGGTGGTTTGCTTCGGCGTTGTAAGTAAGGTAAGGTCTTTTTTTAATTTCTTGCCCCCCTCTTTCAAATCCATTTTTGCGTACGGGCCTGTCAATAGTAAATTTCAGGAAATTAACTGTTAATTCAAAAGCACTTTTAAATAAGTCAATACTATGCAGGCCTTTAAGTATAATAATATGGTCTAATAACTAAAACTCAAAAAATAAAAATAGTAAGTTATCCACTTTACGATCCTGATTTAACTACTGCTTTTACAAAAGTAAGTATCTTTATATACTCGTATAACATAACAAAATTAAAACGAGTTGGCCATAGTAATAAATATCTTTGTAAGAATGTTGCCCTCGCTTTGTCACTAGTAAGAAATAAAATTTCTAAACTTATTATTAGTATATGCATGGATAAAAAGAAAATTTCATAGGAACATATGTTTGAAATGTTTTTAACTACGGGGTGTTAATTTTTTTATAATAACTTTAAGGTATACCGGGTATACGAATTTAGATATTTAAAAATATTTTGGGATGGGTCAAAAGAAATTTTTTGGCATAAAAGACAACATTAATTTTTACCAGGGTCGTTCATGAGGGTTTAGGGTGAATATAGGAAAAAATGGTACGCCACTGCATTTTCCTAAAATAAAAATATTTGAGGTGTTCCAAATCAAAACGCAGCTTTTAATAAATCGCAATTTTAGGAGTATTACAAGTAAAAATCACCTGTTTAATTATTTCTTTAATTAGAGAGGGATTTGACTATGCCTAAAAATGGATTACGCAAAAACAGTGGCGTAGCCAGAGTTTACGGGCGGGAGGGGCGAAGTCCTTTTGAAGTTTCTACTTTTTAATATAGAGTTTTGTTTTTAGTAACCGCCGAAAAGTTTTCCCAATTTACATGGGATAAAAAAGCATCAAAATAATATCAAAGACTTCTTTAACGCCGCCCCTGCGCAGAGTAATAGCTTTTCCCATCGTTTTTTTCTTTGAACATGACATTTTTTGAAAAAGGCATTATATATTTTACCGCAAAAAATATGAATGTTCTATCTTTTTATAATAATAAAATACAAAAACCCTAAAAAATAGCTTTTTGTCACAACTAAAAAAATATTTTAGTAGTAAGAATAAAATATTTTCTTTTATATTAAATTATTTTTTTACTATATGCTACCAAACATTACTGTAAAATTCTACTTTAAAAAATGCTCTATTATTATATTATTTTAATTCTCTAAATAAATAAAAAATTTAAACTTGTGATTTGTGAAACTTACAGGATTTTGTGCCTTTCGACAAACGTAAAATGACAAAATAGATACTGAAAAACAAAACCTAGATTAATTAGGGCTTTTGCAGAACTTTATAATTAATTGTGTTGGTCTATTATTAATAGCCGTTGTTTGGTTCTATCATAATCAAAGATTTTTAAGAACATAATATTTTATTGGCAGAGTGGAGCGCCAAGTCAAAGGGGCAGGAGGGGCGATCGCCCCTCTTTGCCCCCTGTGGCTACGCTACTGCGAAAAACCATACCAATATTGAATGAAAAAAGACAAGAAATTAAAAATAAAAAAAATGGCGTGGCGTACCATTTTATTTTTATGTAAAAAAAAATTTTTTAGTTTTTAGCACCCTGCAGTTCAAAAAGTAAGACGTTAAGAACATATGTTTATATATATATATATATATATATATATATATATATATATTTATTTTTTTAATTTTGGAATCACCTCCTAACGTTTATCGGTGACTTACTGGACACCCTGTATAAAAGCGTCTTTTTAAACAAATACCTACGTTTTTTTTTGTTAATAATATGCTTGACATATAAATAGTGCTTGTAAAAAGACAAAATCCAAACCAAAATCCTAACTTAAATTTAATCCAAGCATAAACGTCGGCAAATAGACTATTGGGGGATTAAATTACAACTGTTAACGTATCTTGTGGCTTAAATATTTGCTTCAAGGATCATTTAAAACATACACAAATATTTTATAAATAGAAAGTTAAGGTTAAGGTTCTAAAAACTACCTTTTAAGAGGAAGTGTTTAGTAATCTGATATGTTCTTGCATGCAAACAGTCGTCTTTTTTTTGTTGATATTTGAACAGAGTAATTTATAAAGATCCATTTTATTTCTTTTAATAACCACAAAAACTGTCAGTATCCCTAAGTTTCCTTACGATTTTTTTAAGTGGTATTATTAAAGGTTAAGTTATTAATTTTAAATATTAATTGTTTTGTTTTTAATTGTCACGATCTTCATTTTACTCTTCAACAACTGTCCACTTTCTATAGTTTTTAATAATTTTTATTATATTTATAGGCGGCTAGATCCAACTTTTAAAGAATACCAAACAGGGGCATTATGTAAGTAATAAGAGGTCGGGTGTTTGGCTTAACGTGTAAGGCGTCAGGTCGTTGAGCGCACAACCAACGTGAGGTGTGTTCAAATCCTGCCGGCGGCCAAGGTCAGATAAATACGCCTAACCAATATAGAGCATATCTTCAATCGACATCTAAATTATTATACATATTTGTAACTAAATGAATTACGATCGCTATCCTAAAAATTCACAAAACATTTTTTGAAAAGTCTAACACCCTGTATAATTTGTGACCCTGTATCTTTAGAAAGAAACATTGGCAGGCCCATGTTTTATGAACTTTTTTATCTTTTCTAATGTAGAATTTGCCTCTAAATTTTCTTAACAACATTCTGTAACACCCTGTATATACATAAGGATATGTTAAATTTTTTGTTGTAAACTCGCAATAAACCAATTGACCTCTCAATTTACCAAGTGTGTCGTGAAACCTCAGGAATTAATCAAATCTTCACGCAATAAAAAGAACCTTGAATTTTAAACATAATTTATTGAAAACACACCAATAAATAACAGTTAAAATGCAGATATTTTTAAAATTTTAAAAATCCAGACGAAAAAAACAGTCACAATGAAATTGTCACTAGTAATTGACAACACAATGACGATGGGTTGGACACGCATCACACATTTTTAAACTTATTGACGTACTAATAAGTGGCTGTTTTTAAAAAAATATTACCATGTTATTTAAGTGATATACAGTGTGTCTAAAATTGGTAGGGAATGTATGAAGATATTCGAAACTAGAAGAGATAGAAAGATGGTTAAATAGGGAAAGTTGTGAGTCATTCAACAGTTAATCTAATGCCGTTTTGACGACGGCTGTATCTTTTTGGTTTTTGAGTTATTTCAAAAAACTTAAAATTTTGAATCTGTAAAAACACAAAACATTTTGTATTCACATTTTAACGTTTCGGTTCTGCGATACCATCATCAATTTTTGTTATTTTTTTATGGCGGCCATTTTGTTTTTTACCACATAAAATAATATTTAACACTGTAAAGAAAATAATAATTTTTTTGTCAAAACTCGTCAAAATTAATTTTGACATGACTGCGGAAGCCATTAGCTTTAGAAACAATTGCCATTCAATTTCTAATAGGGACGTATGTTGGGACAGTTAATGCAAGTTTATTTTTAATCCTTAACCACAGAGGGCCCGTTTTTAAAACGTAAGCACAGACTACCGGTCATTTTGACCGGTTGTCTTTTTTACCATGCATTGACAACAAGAATTTTTTTTATTATTTATGTATACGGGTTGGTTTTTACATATCACTTATTTGCATTAAATGCAGTTTTAAGTATTTTTTGTTAAAACAACAAAAGATATTGATAAAATTATTTTTAATTTTATATTTTTGTCATATGCAATTATGCAATAAACATTTATAGACATAAATGAAAAACTACAGCACGCCGTTTTTGATCACAAAAAGAAAAAATAAACAATTTTAAACAAAGTACATCAAAAAATTATCAAAAATATGGTTTATAACAGTTTGCGTGCTGGTATGTTGTAGCGTGAGTGTATTCTTAGGAACTAAAAAACCTTTTTTACCATGCATTGACAACAAGAACTTTTTTATTATTTATGTATACGGGTTGGTTTTTACATATCACTTATTTGCATTAAATGCAGTTTTAAGTATTTTTTGTTAAAACAACAAAAGATGTTGATAAAATTATTTTTAATTTCATATTTTTGTCATATGCAATTATGCAATAAACATTTATAGACATAAATGAAAAACTACAGCACGCCGTTTTTAATCACAAAAAGAAAAAATAAACAATTTTAAACAAAGTACATCAAAAAATTATTAAAAATATGGTTTATAACAGTTTGCGTGCTGGTATGTTGTAGCGTGAGTGTATTCTTAGGAACTAAAAACCTTTTTTTGTAGCGACTTTTATCATTTTAGAAGTTGTCTTGGTAAAATATTTTTGCTTTTTAATGTCATCTCCATTTTCTTTATTTTATTCGTTGACCTCGATGTCTGAGTCAGCGTTCTGATCCGATGGTATATAGTCGACATCTTATTCGGTATTGCTACCATCAGAATCCACTTCTTTGGCCCATTTTGGCGAAGTATCCTCATGATGGTAATTCTAATATTTTCCCCACTTTTTGGGCCCCAGATTACAGTCCATACGCAATTTATAAATGTAAGAACCCCAGAAATAAAAATAATGTATATTTCCAAATTGGTACATAAACACAGACTACTGGTAAATTTGACCAGTGTCGTACTTTAAACCTCAATATTTTGCTTGCTTTAAGACATGCACTTTTTACGACTTGAATAACAGCATAAAACTAAGTGCCAGAAAGATACATAGACGCATAAGCGCAAGCAATGGGAATGCCATGATCTTGACAAATCGGAAAGACCCGCCGGTCAAAATTACCGTATCTCTGTGGTTAAGGGTTACATTTTATAAACTTATGTACCCAAACAAAGATTGAATATTTGCCTTGTGTGCATCGACACATTAAATATATTTAATAATGCTATCAAGCTGTAAAGTTTTCACCAGAACGAGGTTCATGTGCTTAATTTTTATTTAATTTTATTATCCATAACTTACAAAAACCAAATGATGTGTAACAATTTAAAATTGCCACATATAATGAGTTTTTTATGTAAATTTTCGTCGTCTTGCTGTAAAAATTGTGGTTCTGTTTAATATTTATTGCAAATCATATAACCCTATTATCTTTGAGCTGCCTACTTTAGAATGTTATTTTTTCTTAAATCTAGGTGATAGGTGACTAAAATATCTCATTTAAGCTGAAATGTGGGATACCAACATAATAAACCCATGTAAAACAAGTTTATTTTTTAACTTTCCATATGCGCACATATCTTATTCATAAAGATAAGTCAAATTATAAATAATGATATTCTTACTAATTTTAATAAATTTAAAGGTAAAATTAACTAAAAGCCATGTAGCAACAAAACTGTTTATCTAGAAATATACATAGAAATTGAGTTATTCACACATTCGACAAATAATAATGTTTTTAAAAAATACTTATAAAGACTGATGTGGGAGCACTTTTATCTTGATTGTTTCGAAATAATTTATTGAAATGCTAAAAGTTTATGTAAATTTAATTATTAATTAAAGTAAATTTTAGTGATTTAACACATGCAAAGTGGTTTTTTATTAGAAGTTTATCTAAGTTTAAAAACCTTTTTAATTTTATCATAAATACCCCAATTATAGACTCATTTAATTAAAATCTAGTTAAAAATGCCTACATTTAAAGACATTACTCCAGACTCCTGTTTTCGGGTTCCTAAACCCATTACTAAACCTGACTTGGAAAACAAACGCAGAGCGATGCAGATACCTCTTTCGCAGGATCTTAATTTAATATTGGATTGGGGCGCTAAAAATCTCGTCCATTTTAATGCATCCAAAATACAATCATGTTCCTTGTCGCGAAAAGAGTCATCAAATACTCATCCTCTACTTATGAGCGGCCAAGTTTTACAGAGCAAAGACACCTTTAATCTTGTGGGCGTCACATTTGAAAGTAACCTTAACTGGTATAATCACATTGTATCTATAGCCACGGCAGCTTCAAAAAAGCTTGGATTTCTCTTTCGAGCCAAAAAGTATTTTTCCCCTTCTAATTACACACTTTATATGTGTCCCAAATCCGACCTCCCTTGGAATATTGTTCTCATATCTGGGGCATGGCACCCCCACAACCCTAAGCATTCTTGATTCTATTCAAAGAAGAGCTATTCGTCTCATTAATGATCCTTCACTTACAGAAAGGCTTCCTCTCTTGCACATCGTCGGGCTGTGGGGGATTTATCGCTTTTTTATAGGTACTTCCATGGGTTCTGCTCTGAAGAACTGTCCAGTATAGTTCCTCCACTTACGGTTCCCAACAGAGAAACTCGTGGTTCCGCGCGTATGCATCCCTATACGGTTCAACTGGACAGGCCCCGAACTTCCCACTTTGTTCGTTCTTTTATCCCTAGAGTTTCTAGGTTGTGGAACCTGCTGCCCGCGGAGGTCTTTCCTTCCCCCAAATCTTCAAGTGTTTAAGTTCCGTGTCAACAAACTCCCTCTTACCTCGCTTAAGACACCCACGGTACGTTAGTATTTAGGCTTTTAGCCTCGTGGTTTGTCCAAAGATAAAAAAAGAAAAAATTAAAGACATAGACAATAAGCAATTTTTTATTTATTTTAAAAATATTTTTATTTGTGTTTGGGTAAGAAATATAAGTAATAAATTCCACAAAATACTCCTGTTTGTTAGAGTCAACTATGTTTTAACAACGGGGTTTTTAAAGCGTACCTCTATTTTTTCGTATATAAACTTATGGACAGGGTTAACTAGAGAGACATAAAATTAAACTGTTTTATGTCTACAATTTAAAAATTTTCAAAAATCTATGAAATTATATAATGACTTTATTATGATCCAAGTAGTAATATATCCAAATGATATATGAGTACGTGTACATCGTTATAATAAATCCGATTCAACCAATCGGATAAAACTTAATTTTATAAAAAATTGCGATATATACACGTTTCTGATTGAGTAAAGGATTGGATTAAACGTCAGAAGTTAATCCTGTTTTTTGAGCGATTTAAATCCAGTTCAGTGCAATCATGTGTTCTATTTGTACGATATTCACGGTTTTAAAAAATGTTTAAAATATGACAATTATGTTAAACAGCTTATAAATGTAGAAAATAGTGGAAAATAAAATAAACTTAAATATTGCTAAAATATTGTGATAGTGTTTCTTCAGTGACTGGCTTTATTATTCTCTTAATTTAAAGGAAATTAATCAAAAAAGACTCACACAAGTTAGGTCAGAAGTTCCTTTAACTGTTTGCTCTCTTGTAATTCTATATATTTTTTTTGTCAAATTTAAAGGGATTATGAACCGCATTATAGGCATCCGATAATATCTAGGACGCAAAGCACAGTATAGGATCAATGCGATCTGTCCAATCGGATTCGACTGTTACGATGTGCAGGCGCGGCTGGTCCATAAGGTCTTTTGGCCTATTGCTATGCGAAACCTCCTTCAATACAGAATCAAACTAATTCACTTGGCCGTATTTTAAATAAACCATATGGATTTATATGGCAATGTAAGAGAGAGTACTAACCAAATATAACAGCACATATATAAGCTTCAAATAGTTAAAACAAAGAGGTATGTATATTATGAAAGCTTCGAGTCGATGGCCGACAAATTGTATTGTTTCTTCGTAGCACACGATAGTTGTCTGAGGGCAACTTTGCTAATATCTCTGGGTAAAAAATAGGATTGCAGGTAGTAAGATATCTTAAATAAACCTAATTTTTACGTTTTCATTGCCATTTCTCTTGTGTGTCACTGATCTGAATGGATTGCCAATGTTATTACCTGTGTAAAACAAAAGTTAAGTTTCATGAGCAAAAAACGGGTTTGTGAGCTTGAGTACCAGTCATTTTCCATCGTCACTGAATGATGGCATTATCTGTCATAATTTATCAACGCGTTGCCTGAGTTTCCCGTCCGGAGTGCGAGGAGCACAGTGAGGGGCGGTGAGCCAAATTCCTATTTGACCACAGTGCTGCCGAAACGTGGGTAAATCGTACTCCTTCCTTAGCATCGCGCGCTATTCTTACAGAGCATCGAAATTATTCCCCTACCAAGCGAAGGCCATACTTAACTATAGTATAGCAAAGAATAATACACACACAAGTTGTGTGTGGCTGGGCAATAGGTTTTCCTCGATTTACCAGCCGACATGCGACCAATCGCTACGCTCTGGGGATTGCGAGGGCGATGCTAGGAAAGGGGTACGATTTACCTACGTTTGGCAGCACTGTTTGGAAATGCATTTTAAAATACGCATCGTATACAATCGTAAAGATCTAAAAAATGGTTTTAGCTAGTGCGGATCTAAATGTGAGATATTTATAATGTGTCTGTAGTCAGGCCGTCTCTCTGGTGTTCTGTCAGTTATTCTTATTAATACATTTAGTTTTTCTTGTAGTCGGGGAGCCCACGATGCTAAATGGGGATTCGCTCGAGCGTCGTAGAAACCTATTGGGTTGTAAAGGTTGAATGATAAGAAGAAAAAAATTATATATTGCTTACCTTTTCATCGGTAGGTGAAGCGGCTATAGATTTTAAAATATGTCAAAAAATACTGTTATTATTTCGGCAGGTCAAATTCGTTTAGATCGTATCGGATTATATACTGTTTGTTATCCTTGAATTATTTTCTTTAAAATAAAAATAATATTTACGCCCGAGAATGTCAAAACAACGTTTATTTTACAACTTTGTAGCCCTCCGCTTTCTTTACGTCATTCTCAAGTTGTCAGATTAGTAAAATATACACTGTAATTAATTCGCCCTGATATATCTGATAAATATTTTTTTTTACGATTGGCCCTGTACCGGGGCTCATATTTTTACTGGGGGTACTTAACCGGGTGTAAGGTATTCTTAAGTTTATTAATCTGCCGAGCAGTAGTAAATCCCAAAACCCCTCTCTGGCTCCCCTTAGATAAAATTATTTAAAATGATGTAAATTTTAAACTTAACTTCTTCAAATAAAGTAATTAAACACAACGTTTTTACAAATAATTCTAACCTAATCCTTGATCTTTATTTTGAACCCAGTTTAAATGCATTATCCACATAAATCAAGAAATTTCTTAACAATATTTCTGAGATACATGATGCAGAAAGAAAATAACAAAAATTAAAAGATATTATTTAAACTTTTAATAATGCTAACTACCGTCTATAGTCGTCACGCCTCTCTCCTATTTATCGTATCTATCATTAATTACAATGGTTAAGTAGCTTTTAGCTCGTTGGTCGTACGGTACGCAAGCGTACATATTGTAAAATGACTACTTGCTAATTTAATGCTTATTATACAACACCTTTTATAAATACTTTACTATCTGGGGAATTAGCGCGAGGCAGTGGTGTAGTTTCACAACATTTAATTTTAAAATCTTTAATTCAACATTTAATAATTTTCTAAAAAACGTTTTTTATTTAAATGGCACATACTAATTTAGGCCGAAACGAAATTCTAAAACCTGACCTGCGTTTAGGTATTTTAGTTTAGAGATAGCTATATGAAATTAAATATGAAAGTGTTAAAGTTCAAGCTTTTAAGACATATGTAAATAAAACCGTCTGGAGCCTTAGCTATAATTAATAATTAGGCAAACATTATTAACATGTAATCGGTAATCGCCTCTCACGCCCCTGACTTGACACACCTTAACCAATAAAACCACAATTTAAAAAAAATCTTTTACTTTTTATATATTTTTGACAGAACAACACAATAGCTATTACCAAAATACCACCACAATGACAAAGTCTGAAAATGAACATAATAATATAAAGTTTTTTTAACCCTGTCTGTCGTCTATCGTTGGCATTTATTGGAAAAACTCGATGCAAAAAGTGCTAAAGATTTTATATACCCGATAGACTAAATAACATAACACATAGGCAATGTGAGGAAAAGAGACAGTCTAACGTGAATACCGGCATGTAAACATGTCGTATTGGATGACTAAGATTACATCCTTTGTTGGTGCTTTACTGGCCGATTAACATTTAGCTATTGCTTATACGGTATATTGTATAAGCAATAGTTAAAGGTATATCGGCCAGTAAAGCAACAACCAAGAAAGTACGATTACATCCAATCCGAAATGTTTACGTGCCGGCGGTGGCGTAACTAGAGCTATCGGAGCCCGGGGCAGTGGGCAAAGTTGGGGCCCCTCTTCAGTAAATCTTTTTGCTTTAGAAAAAAAAAAGTTAAAAAAGGTCCTCACCTCCAATATGAGCCTCCTTTTATAGGATCGGGGTCTCTTTTTTTTTTCCTTAATACTTCTAACTGTTTCAACTTAACATTATGTACTTTGCCGAAATAGGTTCCCCTCCTTTTTTATCTTGGTACCCAAAGAGACAAAAAACATTCTCAAAAAACGGTCACAAACAAAAATATGAACCTTATTTCATATGAAAACCACCGTTTTTGGGTCGCCTCAATCTGGGAGCCTGGGCCACTGGTAAAGGACTAAAGTTCCAGTTCCAAGTCTAAGTGACGTCAAGTGTACTTTTTCAAAGGGCTAACTATTGTAAATGTTTTAAGAAAAGCAAGGGGGATTGATTTGCTATATAGGTACAGATTGTAGGCTAGAGAAAAAAAGCTATATGGAAAAAATGACAATAGTTTTAGAAGAAGCTTTTTCTCAAATATAAACACGGAGTTTTAAAATCACTAAATAAATTTTATTGATTATAGCAACTAATTTTATTGTGTTAAAATTTTAGAATTATTAATTTTCTGCTTTAACATTTGCATGATGACTCTTTGTTCGAACTTCGAACAGTGCGGACGTCCCGTAGGGAATTAAATAATTTCCCCCGGGGTGGCGGTAGGAGGAACTGCACAGGCGTTTTTATCTTCGGGAATTGAGTAAAGATTCACGCTAAATTGATGGCTTCTTTCTTCTGGGGCTAAGCGCTGCGAGCGAAGATTCCTATAAGCTAATGTTATCCTGTTTGGTAGTGAACACGAGGTATTTCTCAAATGGAGGAAAATAAATGGGCATGCCATGGAAACTGTTAGTAGTGACAGAGAAGGTTATACGTAACACCAGTAGCAGTTTTTGGTTTGACGGCTGTCAATTTATGCATTGCATCGATTTATAGAATATTTCTTTTTTTGGAATTTCTGGGTGCAACGAGCTCGATTATCCAGATTTTCCGCCGACGAAGCTCTGGAAAGCATAGTCCGGAAGGAGGAGAGCTGGTAAATTGGCCCTGAAAGGACCAGAACCAAGAACAAAAAAAAATAAAATAAAATAAAATAGAACCTTTGCATGATGGGTATTTAATACATTGTATACTATAATAGCAGATATCCTTCTGCACTTATGTTATAGTAGACACCTGTATCAAAACGCAAACACGATAATCGATTACATCAGTTTAAAAGCTGAAAAACGAAAAACATTCTAGACTATTTAAATAAATCGAAGATTTTACTTTATTTTTAAGGTGCAATACTCGAAGCATGCTTAACTACAGCTTCTTCTATACTAATATATAAAGAGGTAAAGTTTGTAACTTTGTTTGTGGGTGAGTTTGTGGGTCCGCTGGTCTTGTATATTTTAAGCGCAAGAATATCTTTAATGTCAAGATTATTTTTTCAGCCCATCGCAATCTTAATGTAAAATATTTAATTGCATCCACGTGCCTAATTTTTTTTTTGGCGTTGTATCGACTTCTTTATGGTAGGTGTCAATAGTCGCATACTCAAAATCACCATCTACGACATTTTATGCATTTTTAACCCGTTGATTTATTTCAGCATTTAAATAAATCTTACCATAAATGTTTGTCAGCATGTTTAAAATATCTTGGTAGCATTGGCTTACTTGCTGCTTTCTTTTTAATAACCTTAGGGAAATCATATCATCTGGGTCATAATGGAGGTAAATTGACTAATAAAAGTTTGTGCCAACACTTTTCTAAAGAGTTTGTTTTCGCTTTTTGCTGCTTTCCATCGCGTTCAGACAAGTTAGAAACCATGTAACCATCGCAAACCTAAATTATTGAATCATGCGATCTGTATTACAAGGCACATAATTTAAGCTTGGCGTCAATTCCGACTAGCAAAATATCCGGAGTATCGCTCTCCGGATTACCGAGTCTTTACTGTAATTGGTACGTAAAATCAACTTATAATAAAATCAGTCACATTCGATAAGAAATTCGCAAAAGGCTAAACAAATTACTGAATATCCAATAATTTGTCACAACTTGGGAATGGTTATCTTTTGTTTCTTGTTTCACACTTAACAAATTTTAAAATTGCATTGTAAATCAATCGTCGTGGAAAAAGTATAGTATGCAACTTCTACGAAATACTTATTTTGTCATTTCTCTCTCGTTTGACTTACAACTGGCAAGCTACTCGTGGGAAATGAATAACATTTCGTGTTTGTACCATATATGCTTATAACTTTTTGAGTAATAAATAAAGGCGATATAATATAAATATTTAACTTTTTTTCAATATAATTACTTAAGTACTTCAGTGAAGCACAAAAGCATCAAACACTGATGAAATCCATTGCAAAATGATTAACATATTCTTACGTAATTTACCAGTGAATAAAAAATGCAAAGCATCGATAAAATACATGGAAAATGGTAAAATAATTTGTAATTAATAATGGACGTTTAGTTGCTAAAGATAAGCATGATAAATAGGATCCGCTTCGCGTTACGTTGAAGATAATTTTCATATTTCAGCTGTAAAAGTAATGGATAATGGGTATCCGATTAAAGGTGTGTTGCTGAGAGATATAAGGTGTTAATTTCTTTAAGTGTTAACACCTGATCACTATTTAGCATTTAGCATACACTATATTATGTTTGGACGTACCTTTACCAGGGGCTACTGTACCACTTTTATTAAATTAAAAGTTATTCGACGTTAAAGTTATCTATTTAGTGGTCAAAAATGTGAAATTTGAAGTTTAAAACACAGCTTCGAATTGATCATAAATGGTTACTCAGTGTGACGAATTGGTCATCCATACACCAACTTTTACAGCGTGTTTCAAATATCAAAATCCTTAGCGCCTCAAATTAATCATTCATGGCGCAATAAAAAAGGATGCAATGGGTCACAAAATGGTTAACATTGGTTGGTATGATGAATTGGTCAGCACAATTAAAGAAGTCTTTAATGAATACATTTAGGAACAGGAAAATTTTGTAAACGGCCACAAATAAACATAAAAAAATAGGATTTAGAAAACCAATTTTAAAAGTTCGGAACAATTGGAGAATTATTACAGCACGAAACGACCTCCGAATGTTGATGTTGAGGTGCTATAGTATATTACATTACAAGTGGGGAAAATGACTAATTTCACACGAGTGGGAATATTGTAGCACGAGGCGTTAGCCGAGTGCGACAAACCCACGAGTGTAAGAAAGTCATTTTCACACGAGTACTGTACACTATTTTTCCTACGACCACAAATTATTCACCAAAAAATAAATAAATTAAAGTTTGTCTGTTCAGAAAAAATAAAAAACAATTGAGAACTTTGCAACACTAGGGTGATATTTACTTTGCAACACTAGTGTGATATATACTTTTCCTCACTGCTATATTATACTGTTTTGACAATATGTTTACATCGAAAATCACCTACCTAGAAGCATTATATAACTTTTATCATTTTGGAATTTAAAAAGGCCCTCACTTAATAAAAATTGTATGGTTTTGTTAGGTAATAACGCTAATAGTTTAATACGGTTTTCTGCTATTATAAGTGTTTTTTAAAAATTATCGATTCTTACATATTTTAGACACTCTTCTAAATAAAACGTAAGTGGTGCATATCCAAAATATTCCGTTTTTTAAAAAATATCAGTAAATAAACTTACGGGACCGGGGAGTGAAAAAGGGTGCTGGGTGGGGTAAAATTGGTAAAACGAGTTAATGAAACTGAACATCACATATAAAATTAAGTAAAAATAACAGTTTTTCCTCATATTTTTAAGAAAAAATATGAAAATTGTAAATGCATAACCTAAAGTCCTAAAAGTAAGGAAAAACGACTACCAAACGTCAGTTACCATGCAAAATATGGAAAACATTTGGCAACGTCGGAAGGGTCTGATTCTATTTATGAATGGATAAAAGAAAGTGGATTCATAAAGTGTGTATTAGCTTTAGCTTTAATTAGGGATTAAAAAGATTTAACTAGTTTTTTGATTACACGAAGAAAGAGAGGAAGGAATTTGATCTATAGGCTTTTTTTCTCTGGCGCTTTAGGTCGAACGGTCAAGCGGCCAGGCTGCCTCTATAAAGTACGTGCTCAAAGGTAGAAGGGAGATTTTTAATTTGATCTACTTACCTGACAACACTGTGCCAGTCAGTGAAAGTTGTTTTTTGTGGTTATGCCTATTTTTGTTTATGTTTTTATTTTTTCGTAACTTTTAATAAATATAAAATAAGATGATTTTCGCTAATTTGGGTTCTACCGTTTAAGGTAAATAAAAAGTTTTTTACTGTCACTACAATAAATATGTCACTTGCAAAACCAATAGCAGTTTTTAGAATGACATCATAATATGTATCACACCAGTGTTGTAAAGTACTTTTGCAACACTAGTGCTGTAAAGTACTTTGCAACACTAGTGTGATATAACGCATTTTCTATGCATGAAATCAGTGTGCTATTTGCTATTTTCACAAGTGGTCGTAGGAAAAATATATTTATGTAGGAATTAGTGACCTTCAAATTTTAAAGTTTATTTATTTATTACAGTATCTTTTACCAAATAATAAATACCTATAACCAATTCTCTAATTATTACTACTTAGCTTTTAGAACTTTTTTTTAATCTAAAATTTTTAATTTTGTGTCGCGCAGAAAATCTTTTCGTTCTTAAATGTCTTCATTTAATAAAGTACTTTTTTAATCTTGCTAACCAAATAATTAATTATATGGACCTATGTAGACCATTTTGTGACCAATTGCGCCCTTTTTAATTAAGCCATGGATAATTAATTTTAGGCGCTACAAAATTTTCGATGACCTTAATTATTATTTTAAACACGCTGTAAAAGTTGGTGTATAGATGACCAATTCGTCACACTTAGTGACCATTTATGGCCATTTTGTGACCAACTTGGAGCTGTTTTTAAACCTTAAATATGACATTTTGAGCCGCTAAATAGATGAGAGTGCAAACATTACTTATGGATCCAACTTCAACGTCGAATAACTTTCCGAGGAATAAGTTTATTTAAAAATATTTAAAAAAAATGGTAAAATGCATAAAATTTTCTTTAAAAATATGTATTGGATTTCCTTAATATTGATATTTGTAGTAGTTATAAGCAGATAAACAATTTGCGAGTTTTGCATAAAAAGAATTGTAAAAACTGTGAGTCGTGAAGATAGACCTCTTAATATGAATATTAAGAGCTCTTATCTTTACGATATATTTTTAAAAAGAAAATTGATTCTTTTGGGCCAGGCTGGTTAATACCCAATTTTTGTTATTTAAAAGACAGCGCCGAGTATTAACATTTCTCGAAAAATAAAAATTTTGACCTTCTATTGCTGGGAAATAAAAATTAGGTACTAAAAATAAATCATATTTATGCAGTTCATTGCTTCAATGAACGCAATGACACGAAACTTGCAGACGGAGGCTATAAATTGTCATTTTTATTATTTTAATATTCAGTGAATATAACGAAGATAAAATCAGTAAGACATACGTTTTTTCCGTTAATGAGGACATCGGCACGTAAAAGTTGTGAATTTTAATAGGAAAAATAATTATTTAGTTTATCTATTTGCAGATCTTAAACTGCAGAATTCTTAACACTAAGGGGGTACTTTTTTGAACATTAAAGGTATGGACAGGAATATTTTATTCCAAGAACTCCTTAACGATTTCCTTATTATAAACGTTGATAAAAATAAGTCTTTTTTAAAAGTGACATTTGACTTACATGCTATACAAACCAATGCTGTTTTAATGGCATTGGCTTGTAAGTCTGGAACGAATGAGCAGATTTTCAAAAACATAATGGCGTTAAGTAAAGAATACAATTTCCTTAAAACAAGAAACGAGGTGCTACATTGCTACCTTTCTATTTGAAAAATAAGTTGCTATTTCTCTTTTGGCAATCCGTGACGTGACCAAAATAATTTTAATGGTAAAAGCATTTTGGGTAACTCTCTTTACACAAATTTTACACGATCTAGATATCTTGTCCATTCAAAAGATAACGGAGGAAAGGAGGTCTTTTAATATCCTCATAGCACCATGTTTTTATCAATTTCGTTATTTTTTTAGGTACCTTACTCTATCACGGCAACTCTCTTTTTTGACAAAAAGTGTTCCATTAGAACTAGTCGATGTATTATTGCAGTATGACAATTCTAGCCGTTAATGGGTTATAAAAATTCGAGAAAAATTAATGCGGAGAAAAATGTCATAATCAGTATTTTTTAAAGATTTTATTACTTTACAATGGTGACCATACAGCAAATCATATATATTTACTTTTATTAAAATTTAAATTATAACCAAATTTAATGAAATCAATACGAACGTATAATTTAGGAAATAATTTTTAAACTTAAATACCTTAAAAAGAATAACTCCTCCTAAACTATTTATTTTTTTCCATTATACATTGTTTTCTTTAATATTATTCTTTACTTTTCTTTCTAGAAGTACATATATTTTAATGATATTTACGTATTTTAAATGACCTGTAAAAAAATTATTTAACATATTTTAATAATTTTTATTAAATGTATTATCAAAAATGCTGTTTTTTAGATATACTTTAATAGGAAACTGGACACTAAATACAGGGTCCGGCAAAATGTATTACCTATTTTGTTTCTTTAATATAAAAAAATGTATCGAGTATTCACTATGGCGATATTTTTATTTGGAAAAGTAGGCTTTGGAGAGTTTATTAAAATTGTTGACAGTTGTCAAAATACCGCGTTGGTTAACAGAACATCGCATTTTTGTGTCGAAAAATTTATTGAATATAATTCCATTATAGCCGTTCAAAGGTGTTTTCGACGTCAATTTAATGACCGACAGTGTCCGCAGCGGAAGACCATTACAGTTTGGATTCGTAAATGGAGGACAGGAGGATCCGTTTTAGACAAGAAGTCAAGTGGGCGGCCAAGATCTGCCTGCAATGCACTGAACGAAGACAGAGTTAGAAATGCAATTATCGCTAGTCCCAAAAATCTGTTGTTAAACATGCTACTGTTTTAAATTTATCTGAGCGAAGTACACGAAGAATGTTAAAAATATGAATTTTCACCCATACAAGATCGCAATTGTTCAAGAAATAAATCATCAGGATAAGATTAATAGACTTGAGTTCTGTCGCCTTCTTCGTACCAATTATCAAGGTATTGAAAACAATATGTTTATGAGCGATGAGGCCCACTTTTATTTAAACGGAGATGTAAATAAACAGAATTATCGTTACTGGGCTCAAGAGAATCCACGCGAAATTCATCAGCGTCCATTACATTGTCCCAAAGTAACTGTATGGTGCGCCATCTCCTCGTCTAGGATAATCGGACCTTATTTTTTGAGGAAAATGGTCAGACAGTAACAGTTACTGCCGCACGCTATGTTCAAATGTTGCAGATATTCTTCTTACCGCAAATTCAAAATGAAATTGGACATTACTGGTTTCAACAGGATGGCGCAACAAGCCATACGGCAAGAATAAACATGGATATTTTGCGACAATCCTTTCCAAACAGACTGATTTCTAAGAATGGTACCATTCCTTGGCCAGCAAGATCGCCCGACCTTTCAGCATCAGATTATTTTCTCTGGGGCTATTTAAAACATAAAGTGTTTGCCAATAAACCTAGAAATGTAAGGGAGCTAAAAACAAATATTGCCAATGAAATCCACGCTATTTCTAGGCAAGTTCTTCAAAATGTAATGAGAAAATTTATGAACCAGTTAGAAGAATGTATTGAAGAGGGTGGCGGTCATTTGCGGCACACCATATTCAAAGCATAATAAACTCCCATCTTTCTTGTTTAAGAATACATGTTCCTTTGTTTTGTTTTTAAAGTTAATAAATTTTTATAAGCAATTTAAAATGGGTTGTTCATTTTGCCGGACCCTGTATATATTTTTTTAAATTAAGCATTGAACTCAGGCGATTAGCCGAAATGTCAATGGTTTTAACCGCGGTTATATGTGGTTTTAAATGACAGAACTTCGTGATAATGTTGACATGAATTATACAAATTAAAGGTCAACACCAAAGCCAACCAAACCCCGCTTAAACGCAGTGGTAAATACCGTTTTATTTTGGTAATAATTGGTTAATTGCCTAAATGATAAATGCCAAATTTTTTATCAATTAAAAATTTTAAATAGGAAAGAGTTTTTTTTAATTTTTTGTTGTTTTTTCTTATTGCCGATCATATCGCACGTACTTTCTATATACTGTTTCACAAACATAGTGCGCTTTCTTAACAAGCGTGAACAAAATGTCTTTTCTACGAGCACATGTGAAAATAGCAAATACTACACCATTTGCGTGGATATAAAATGCCTTATATCATACTAGTGTTGCAAAGTATAATATAAATCTTTGTCACATTGTAATTTCAAATAAATTTAGTTATCAGGCTGTTAATTAGAATTTTATTGAAAAAAAACCATACAATATTTTTTAAGTGAGGACTGTTTTAATTGCTAAATTAATAAAAGTTATACAAAGCTACCAAGTAGGTGATTTCGATATAAAAATATTGTCAAAAAGTATAATAGACCGCATTGAAAAAAACAATATACAGGGTAGCCATTTGAAAACGAAACAGAGCTAACTTTGGACACACCAGGTCATTTAAGGAAAATTTCAAAAAAGCATGGTGCCATATCTCTAAAATTGACAGGAGTAAAAAAACGATAATATCAGGTCATAATAAAGTTAATACAAGCAATTGATTACTGTAATAAAAATAGAGTATTCCATTGAAAATTTTAAAAATCCCTAACCTACAGAAAAACTATAAACTTGGCAACCTTGCAAATGCAATTTTTTAATTCTTTATGTTCAATTATCTCTTGGCACAAAATTTGGTTCATTTATATTTGACAATTGCTGAGATAATCCACCGTTCCGTTTTTTCTACTAACCCTGTATATCATTTAAACATCTACTTTTACCTTCGAAGTCATCTTTTTGCCTCTGCCGAAGAATTCTTAGAACTACTCAGTGAAATACTAGACCATTTATAATCTGTAGAATACTAAACAAAACAACGAAATCTTTTGACATTTTAAAAAGCCGCACGACAGCATTAACGCAATAATGGACACACTTTTGGACCTGATAAAAATTTTTAATGCATTTTATGCGGTAACGATCCTTTTTTTGTCAGTATAAAAGAAAACAATGATCGTTCACGTAAGATCTTTAAAGTAATAAAATTTGATTAAAAAAAACAAGAAAATACATTTTATCCATTAGATACAGAGTTGCAGAGTCTTTAAAAACCCTTTTTAAAATACGGAGTGTCCGAAAAGGTGAGGTTATAAATAATAGGGTGATAGAGTGAGCAAAAATAATGTGAGTAATTCATATAAATAGGTTCTATAGCGCATTGTTGGGAAGTTATTGACCTTAAAAGTTATAATTAAGAAAAACATTTTTATTATAACTTTGAAACTAAATATCTTTATACTAATGCTGGTTTTCATATATTATGTAAACGGCTGTTCAGTAAGTCGGGATAATAAGAAGTGAGACTTTTTTTTATATATACACTTTTGACACTGGTGAAAAATTTAAATTTAATTTGACTGTTTATTTCATTGTTTTATTTTTACAAAAAGGGTATACCTTATCTGAATCGGTATCTTGCACCGTCTTCTTATGAAATTACATTTTTAATAGACAGAACAGCATTCTGTATGTAGGTACTAAAAATCTTTTTTTTTTAATCAATAAAATATGGTAAAACTATTAAAAATGCTGTTTGTAAGTTTCTTAAACTTTATAATAGGTACATATAAAGACTGTTTTACCATTTTTTTAATAATTTTCTCAAAAATTGATTTTTTTACATAAAAATGCTGGTATGTCTGGACTTAAAATGCGATTTTATAAAAAAGCAGTCCATAAAATATAACACTTTTACTTTATGATGCATACATTAAATTAAAAAAATCGCCGCACTCTATATAATTCCGACTTAGTAAACAGCGTTTTACTTATGGAAAGAAGCACTAGTATAAGGTTATTTAGCCTAACTACCAAATATCATTGGTTTTATGGCAACGTGTTTTACTGTTATTTTTAAAATATTTTTTTGTATACCAATTTTGAAAGTCAATGTCTCTCTAATAGAGTGCAATAGAACATTTTTTTATATAAAGTATTAACATTATTTTGGCTCACTTTATCATTTCTATCATTTATGACCTCACCTTTCCAGACACCCACACAATTATCTTGTCGGTTTAATATTGACTACCTTTTATTTTATGCATTCTTTAGCTCTAATTATTAGAATATTCACAGTTCTAAAAACTATTTTCTAGTGTTGTGAAAACAATCGAATAACCTGTTGTTACACTCTTTCCACGGTCTTCGAGTAGTGCGGTTCATGTTTACGTAGAGGTCTACATGGACTTCCCGGGTAGGCGATTGAAGGCATCGTACCAGCGTGGCTGTACCCTTGGGGACCGAGAAAGATTCACGCTAAATTGGGGCTTCTTTCTTCTGGGGCTAAGCGCTGTGAGTGAAGATTCCTAAAGCCTGAAGTTTTTGCGTTTTGGTGTTGAACACATGGTGTCCTTGTATGGTCGAGGAGGTGCGCACGCCTTGCGGAAATGCGTCAGTAGTGAAACTGACGGTTATGCGCGATACCAGTAGGAGCCGCTGGCTAGGCAGTCACAATTTATGCATGTATAGAGAAAGAATTTGTTTTTTTTAAACAGAAAACATAGCTTGAACAATAAAAGGAAAATTTGGGGGTCTAGAACCCGACAATCCAATTTTCCAACCACTTGACGATGGCTGTATGCACTAAGTGTCAAAACCAAAAACCGAAAATAGAATAGAATAGAACCTGTTGTTAAATGTCCGCACTAAACAAAAGCTTGTTTATGTCGAAAACTTTTTTTAGCTAAGGGTTTAAGTTATCCAAAAATATTATTTTTATTTCTTTGTTATACGGGGTGTAAAAATAATTAACACTAATGTGTAAGGGTTAGTCCGCACCTGGGGAATATATAAAGACATATTTTTTTACCAAGATACCATTATAAAAGTTCCAGCTGGCATTAAATATTTTATTTATATTAAAAAATTATTTCATTATGCCAAGTACTATAGGAGTTACTTAAGAGGATGCCGTAGCACGTTAAATTGAGCTAAAACGCGATTCGCTGCCGTTTTTAAGATATTTGTTTTGGAAAAAAGTTGTATATAGAAAAGTTTCTTTAAATGATCCAAAGATTATCGGAAAGTTAATTGATTTTTGGTAATGTTAAGAATTAACACACAAAATTTCCCAAAATTAAAAATCCGTAAAAATAACCAACTTTCCGATAATCTTTGGATCATTTTAAGAAACTTTCTATGTACAACTTTCTTCCCAAACAAATATTTAAAAACTGTGCGTCCATTAAAGGCACATCTTTGTAATGATGGGCTTTAGGATAAAAATGTATGGGCACTTATTACATTCTTTTCATGTATTCTATATGAATTCGAGGGATTGCCCACATATTTCTAGACACCCTTTGTATAAAAAATAGGGGTGTGTATATTACGCGATAACTACGGCGTTTGTGGACCAATTTTAATTTTTTCTTATTTAAAATAATGTACTTTCGCGGTGGTCCCATAAAAACCAAGTTAGAATCGCAAGGGCGAAAGATAGAAGACCTATTTCATTCTCTTTGCCGAAAAAGAAGAGGTCAGGGGCGCACTAACCAGAATCAAAAACTTTGGGCTAAAATTTACCCTTTTCTAACTAAAAGATGTGCAGTAGTGTTTTTTATTGTATGTTTATCGAATTATTATTAATAATAATAAACTTAAAGGCAAAAATATTTTTTTTTTAATTAAACCAAAAAAATTATTGAACTCACTAAAAACTTAAAAATAAAAAAAGTCAGTAATAAGTAATAGCATATGTGTATTTGCTAGACTACTTAATGTTAATAACTAACTAAACAAAATATTTTTATACTTTACCGGATTTTTTTTTAATTATTTACTTTTTTTAATTTTTAGCTTTTAAGGAAGTTTTATTAATTTTTTTTAAGTCGTAGTATTATAATTTTTTTAATTTTTATTACCCGGTAAAAGATGTTATGTTAAAAATTTTAAATACATCTCTGTATGTGGGAATCATCATCACATTTAAAAACAAACAAAATGAAGACGCACCCTATTTCACACTTGACTGGGTGTCAAAAAGGCGCTAGTTTGAACATAATTATTAAGGAAAATACCCAAAGTAGACCCGCGACGGGTTTTGATACTTTTATGATGTTAAACCAACCACGTTTTTACATTTTGAATAGTTTTATTAATCTCCACTTCAAAGCGGAGTGGCTACCTAATGTCTGTAAATTGAAAATTAAGTTTTATTATGACATTTTATTGCCGTTTATAAAACCAAAGTCTTCAAATGTGTGGGTATAGTCGATCGTACTTCTTACTTCTTGTTGGAGAAAATTAACAAGAATCAAGCAAAACAAAAAAGTGTCGGATACATTATAGAAAGTTAACAATTCTTTAATAATGACCCTATTTTTTAATTTATAATAAACATGTATTGTATTATAATACAGGATATTACATTTAAAGGGAAAAATAACCTATTTTTACTTTCCCAGTATATTTTAAAATAACCAATAAATGTATTTTAGCCTAAAGAATTTAAAAATTGTAATAAAAAACAATATTATGTAAAACAAAATACTTACGCCATAATTGTTGCATTTTTTAAATAGAAGACCCTATTTATAATTACATCTTTGGAGTCTATGGTTAATTATTAGTGTATTGTTATGTCTATTTTTAACTGTTTTTGACTTATTGACACTTAAACAGTCACATTTTTGGCTTATATTAGTTAATTAAATGGGTAAAGTATCTACAAAGGCTCAAAATGTGACTGTTTAAGCGTGAATAACTCAAAAACACTTGAAGATGGACATGTAGAACCCTATTAAAAACAGTTAGAATTGACCAGAGAATCCAAAAATGTAATAATAAATGGGGAGTTTTATTTTCAAAAAATGCAACATTTATGGCGTAATTCTTTTGTTTTACATACAATTGTTTTTTTAATTACGATCTTTAAATTCTCCGAGCTAAAATACATCAATTGGTTATTTTTATTTTTTTAATTTATACGGGAAATGTAAAAACTAGGTAATTTTTTTAAAATAATCCTATACAGTAGGGTAAAGCGAACATAGCTATTTTTTTTTGCTACGAAGCAGTTGTCTTATATTTGTAATAGTTGCCTTTTGTGGGTGTTAGTTACTGTGCAGAAATCTAGTTTGCTAAGATCACTTCTTTGGCTGCCAAATTGCCATCGAAATAAAAAAAGGGTCATATACTTAAATGTAGGTTTTCGCTTATTTTCATAAAGAACCCACGAGCTTGCTTTCTTAATGAAAATAACCTAAAACTTAGTACAGGGAGGTGACTCAAATAGAGTTTCGCCTCCCACCTACCCATTCTAAGTTGTATTTTAGATTTAATTTTCCTTGAAAACTTGCGATACTGGCCGTTTCTTTCAAACTTCGGTAGTGAAACTCTTAAGGAAATTTTTGATCTTTAATTAAATCTCTTGCTTTATAGTTAACTAATGTAACTTTTAACGCACCGTCCACGGCTTAAGATTAACAAAAAAAAAAAAAAAAAATAAATTTAGCCAATTTTTTGAAAGTCTAAATTCTGAAGTTCGTTATCCAAGATTATGGTTATGGACTTTCAGTTTATTAGGTCAAAGTAGTTGTCTGCATTAAATGTAAAATTGGAAATATTAAATTTATGACCTATCGTCAGCTACCATTGCCAATAACACATTTTTGAGGTGACCGGAGTAATCATTTCTTTGTAATACCGAATTTACCTGCTTAAGATCTTTAGGTAAAATTTTAGTTTGCTTTATTATTCAAAAAAAAAAAATTCCCTGTCAACATGAAGCTCGGATTTTTATTTTAATTTAAGTTGGTAAATAAACCCTAAACCTTTTTAACATAATATTTGGGTAGATTCGGCAAATTAAATGTTATTTATTTTAAAGTATATACAATCTTAATATTCAATTTTAACCATATCGAATGTACCATTTGGCATGGGTCAGTTGTGTGATTTTGGTCCAGAAGTTTTTCTGTCTTAATAGCAGTCCATTAAAGTGTATTAAATAAACAAATTACTCCAGAAGCTACCATGAAGAAAGTTTAATTATAATTTAATATTTAATTTTTATGACCAGTAATTGCTTGTACTTTAAAAATCTAAACATTGTTTTTTTTAGAAAATTCAACAAGCTTTTAAATCTCTTAAGCACTTCCAGAAAACGAACGTTCATAGACAAAAAGATAGAGCTTTGTTGTAGTTTTGTAGCCAATTTATTTTTTTCTTGTATTGATGTGGATAACCTTCCCAAAATTTGCTCATATAAGTAACATATTAAAAAGTGGCATATTAAAGGGTTAATAAAATTTTTGAATTTTCGAAAACAAATCAGAGCTAATTTTGGGCACTTCGGCTTATTTAGGAAAAACTTTCGGACACGTAAATTTAAGATTTTAACCCCTGAATTTCAACTCTCCAGCGGGGGTAAGACTTACTCCTAAAATCCTAAATAGAAAGTATATATAGTATGTAGATGTTAAATAAATTTTTAAATAAAAAAAATACAGACTTAGTAAAAACATTGACAAATAATAAAATTTACAAGACAATATACAAACGGCGGTGGTAAACGGGGCGCAAGGCCTTCATTAAAGTTTTATTGAACAGGTAAATGGGGCGCAGGGATCTTGGGGTCAATAAAAACGTAAAGGTAAACGGGGTGCAAATGTTTTCTTTAAAGTAAAGGTATCAAAATAAAATGTTGGTCTATTTTAAAAAAATTATTAATTACGAAACATTTATTGCTTTCTTTGGAAAATGTAAAATTTTTGTAGGCTATTAAATCTTTTCCACTCACACTTTCAATTACTGATACTGACATTTTCTCACTATTAAAATCTTGAGCGGAAATCTTTTCGCACATCTATTCACTATTACAATGAGAACTGAACTGATTAAGTGGTATACAAATTATTAGTGTCAATTATAGGAATTCTTACCTGTCCTGACCCACACACCCTCTCGGGAAGGGTTGGCGCCCCATTTACCTATGATATAAACGTAACCTTACAGGCGTGTAGGTAAAAGAGATATTTTCGCGCCCCGTTTACCCCCGTCTTATACAAAAACGAAAAAAATCCAAGGATTGGGATATAATTTGACCAACTCAGTACCCTTAATTAACCTCCAATATACTGTTATTACTATGTACATAATTTTAAAAGCAGATAAATATAATTGGAAACATAAAATTATTTAATAAAATAAAATCGTTAACTTATTAAAACGCAATGCTTTAATAATTTATAATTAGGTTTTTTTTTTTAATAGTACTTGTTTAAAACATTCTTATGATTTATGTTTTTATTTTACCTAAGTAATAATAATGGATTATAATAAATAATTACCTGGTATATACTCTTCTAGTTTTGGCGGAGACAAGAAGGGATGCGATACAAAATAGTCCATAATCTAAAAAAAAGTAACAGTTAGAATAAGAATATATTATAGTCAAGGTAAAATTTTAATATACGTTATTACTTTTTCCAACAGATTAATCTCGTAATTCTGCAGATTTAGTGTCCCTAGATAATAAAAAATATCAGGTTTGTCATTTCATCGGTCAATAATTTGTGTTTTGCTGTCCTTACTTGTTGATCCTATACACGACAAACCTATCAGGCAAAGTTCTGAATCCTGCATTCACTGTGCCTGCTAGTGACAACACACAAAACTTAGGCAAAAGCATTAAGCTGGCACGACGTGTATATGTACACCAATTTTGGTAATTTTAAGTTATACACTTTTATAGGTAGTAGTTACAACTTTGCAATTTGCCGCCTCCAGAAGAAAATGTGTATTGAGGTATGAAAAATTTTCTCTGTTACTGAATGGAAAGAAATAAAAACTTAGCTTATAGCTTTAAAAAGAGCTTGCAAAGTTACCTATAAAAGTAGATAACTTAAATTCACAAAAATTTAAGTTACTTGTTGTAGTTTTAAAAGCAAAATATATTTTTTAAACTGCAGCTACGGTGTATACTTAAGGTAAAGAGATAACATTTTTAAGACCCATTGTTATTACATTTAGTTGAAAATATTTCAACCTTTCATTCGTGGGAATAATAAAGTAAACGTTTTATATCTTATAAAGTCTGGTTTACAAAAGAAAAACACCTAAGAAAGAATTTCTTACGGTACTTAAGTGAAGCACTGAGTACTCGTCATAAGTATGGTACTATACTGCTTTCAGCTTACTGGGGTCGAGTGACAAGTGGTACTTAGCCAATGACATCTAGGAAAAACAAATTTAACCATCATGTTGTGTTTGTGTTAAAATAATTGTTATTTAGATGCAACATATTGAATATGCCTCAGTTAAAAAATACATACCTATATTTTACACAATTTAAAAAAAAACGTAGGTTAAGATTACATAATAAATAAATTATTGGATATGTTTTTTTAAAAGTATTTGGATGCCCACGGAATTAAAAGAAAGTAATTTTTTTAGTGGTGTAATATGATTATTTTTAGGATATTATAAAATTTTAGTAAGAAATTTGGCAGGATACAAATTTTCACCTCCTAAAAACCCGTAAGTTACTTTTGGCAAGCCCTTTCATTTGATACCCATATTGTGGAAGTACATTAAAAATAACTAGTCCGTCATCTTGGGGGTTCGGCCATGTTGGATTTAGAATAACGTCACACAGCTATCTGAGCATTGTTTAATCGGTTAAATATAAATGCTTCAAAATTGACTTGCAACTTACAAGATTCTACCCGTACATACATTGCAAGTTAAAGAAAAGCTTTTAAAAATATAATATTATTTTTTTGGCGGTTAGGGTAATGTTAAAATTACTTTAATTTTAAAAATAATTAAATATTATAAAATCGTATACACGTAGTACTATTAATAAACCTTAATTTTTTTCTTTAATGTAGAATCCAAAACCGTTATAAAATATAGGACGTTTTATTGAAACTAATATAACATTGATACGTTACACTTTTCTGGGATACTTTGTAGAGGCTAAAATAATTTTTTAAACTTATGAAAAAAGAAAGGTAACAAAAATAGAAAATTAGATTTTTAAGAGGTAAAAATCAAATATTAGACCATATAAATAAAAGAAGCCAATGCTTTTGCTCATAAGTAAAGGTATTAATCATAATATAGAAATAAAGAAGGATTTACTTTAAACGTATGAGCATTTGCTTACAAGTGCAGTATTTACTTATAGAAAATTAAAGCTACTGAATAGCAGCAGCACTAAATACTCCCACTTGTAAGCAAATGCTCATACGTTTGATGCAAATTTATCTTTGTTTCTATATTATGATCAATACCTCTTACGTATAGGTAAAAACATTTGCTTCTTTTTATTCATACGGTCCATTGAGTGTCAATGTAGCGGAATTCTTAAGAATTGCGTGCAAAAAGGAAGGAATATAGTGAATTTAGGTTAGTTTTATATAAAGGTAGAGATGAATATCTTAAGAACAAAACATTGCTTATCAAAAACTCTTTTAGATTTGTATTCAGCGCACCAATCGACGTGCAATCCGATAATTAAACAATTACATTTTTTTTTAAGTTTTAACAGAAGCTTTCACCAAATTAATGCTGGAGTGCCTCAGGGCTCCGTTCTGGCACCATTGTTTCTTCTTCACATTAACGACCTTCTCTCGTCCACAACTAATTCCATTCATAGTTTCGCCGACGATAATACCCTTCACTCCAGTTTTCAGGTTCCTAAACCCATCACTAAACCTGATTTGGAAAACAAACGCAGAGCGATGCAGATAACTTTTTCGCAGGATTATAATTTAATATTGGATTGGGGCGCCAAAAATCTGGTCCACTTTAGTGCATCCAAAACACAATCATACCAAATACTCATCCTCTACTTATGAGCGGAGGTGTTTCCTTTCCCCCAAATCTTCAAGTATTTAAGTCCTGTGTCAATAAACTCCCTCTTACCTTGCTTAAGACGCCCACGGTACGTTAGTATTTAGGCTTTTAGTCTTCGCGGTTTGTCCAAAGATAAAAAAAAAGAACATTCATATGTCACACGCTTTACCTATACCTGCCTTAGTTTTTGACAAAATAGCATTTAGAAATTAACATTCAGAAATAAATAACTTCAATAAGCACTACCTTAAGCCTTAAAATTAGTTTAATCATTGATTTTACAATCTTTTTGTTAGTCATATCCTTTATCTCAACATAATACTTTTTCAGATATTATTAGTGAAACACTAGGCTGACAAATTAAATTGTTTTTAAAATTTATCCAAGGTGCTTTTGTTTTGTTGTATTAAATTAAATATATCACTTATAACATGTGTGATAACTTGTTAAAAATAAGAAGCATAAATGAATCGTAAGCGGAATCTGCTACGTTGTAAATAAAAAGTTAAATAATTTATAATAATAAAGATAATGTTTATATTTAAATAAATTTGCACTTAGTCTTTGGACCAGGTAAGTAACAAAAGTCATCAATCAATACCAGTATGCAAAGTCCGTATTATTGAATTATTATTACTGTTTAGAATAATAACCACATATCTTATTTATTTTTGTAATATCTTTCATTATATTTACTTAAAATTTTGTTAAACAATGCCACTGCAATTTCATTTGTTGGATAAAAAAACTGATATTTAAAATTAATTGTGGACCGTCGAAATTTGCTATTTAAAGAAAGTGAATAAATATAAGAAAGCTGTAAAAAATTGTACAACTTGCATGTATAGTTTTAAGCAAACCAATAGCCCTCGTAAAAAAATTAAAATATAATTTTGGTTCAATATAGGTTAATAAATAAGAACAATTTTTGTAAACCAAATTAAGCATTTTCTTAAAAACTTGCCAAATTACACAGAAATCATAGAGAATTAAATCTTTTAACTGCTTGTTACCTAAATAACCAAAAGTTTTTTAAGAAGCAACCAAAGCTAAAAACAAGTTTTGTTTTAGCTTTCTTTTCTAAAGGTAATATTTTTTATTTACTATTTCATGGAATGACTACAAAAAAAGATCTAGTATAGAGTAATAAACTCTGCTCTTAGCTTCACAACTTTTGTTAATACCTATGTCCCATCATTTAAATTGGTTGTATTACTGTTATAGTTTCTAATATTATTATGATTATGCTTTCTGAACTACTATTCAATTTTCTTTAAGAATTTTTTATCAGACCAACACAGACTAATCCATTAAAAAAAAGAATACATGTTTAGGTTACGTCAGAGCAGGGTTGAAAAAAACATGTGTTTTTTAATTTAATACAAATTTTTTTTTTTTGTTTTAAACGTGTTTTTTTTTGTTTTTAGATTTTTTAATGGAAGTGACTTTTTTAACACTTTGAAGCTTTTTTCACACCTTGAATTAGTGTTTTGTTTTATTGCCTACCACAACAAACTTAAATATTAATTCATGACACTGAAACAGTAAACACGACGTCAACTGAACCAAACGGTCAAGTTACCTTTAATTTCGTCATTATTTCCTTTAGTTCATGTGTTACTAGTTTTAAAATTTGACAGTTTTCAATCAGTCAATATTTTATTTTTTTATGCCCCCATTTGAGGGCGCTGATTGCTTTTCAGCCGCGGGCGTAAAAGTGCTATTTTACGCCCTTGATACACAAAAATGTTTTGTCTGTCAAATAATGTTCGGTAGGATCTGAATCCTACCGAACAGCTTTTGCGTACTTGTCTTAGAATGCTCTATTATGGCACTCTTTGACCCAGTGGGTTAATTCAAAGGGGTAGTTTTTGGGTCGTCGCGGTCGGTTTTGCGTAACATTGGCGCTCTCCGATCGATATAGGATTCATTGGCTGGGAATAAAGTAAAAATTGACCATTAAACGTATGCTCGTCTCTGTACGATTTTCGCCACTTCAAACACGTATATATGCATACATACTGTCGAAAGCTTGTCGAATCTCTGTCTCGTCGCTGTTTTACCGACCCATGTGCGAAGTGCCTTACTGTGCGATGTGTCATGTTATTTACTTACCGGAATTATTTATTTAGTCTTTATCTGTTCGTATTCTACACGTGTTAGACTGTTTTTTTCTACGCATTGCCAGTCAATGTTTCGCCTTACGTCGTGTATATATTTAATTTATTTGACAGAAAGTTTTAAGAAATTCCAAAAATTTAATTATGGGAATTTAATACCTTAAAAGTGCCTAATGAATTAATAATACATGGAAAACTCTTTATTGCTTTATTTTTTGTTATCTCAATCAAGCATTAAAGGATCATTTAGGTATAAATGTTTTACTGCAGTTTCGTCTTTCCTTAAGGCATTTATCCGGAAATGACCGATCATTAAATCATTGATCATCGATAATGTGATGCTAATTTACCGGTAATACAGTTCCCTGTAATATAAGCCGCTTAAGTAAAGCATATACTTGTGTATGTGGTTTAAAATTTCGTGAAACTTGAACATATATACTCTTTTTTTTTTGAGTTATGGGATAGATACTGATATTTTGCCATTAAACTTATTTTATGATTTATTTGTTTTCTGGAAGATTACGTTTAAACAAAGTATTATTTCGCTTTTCTTCAGAATATTTCCTGAAAGTTTAAAATTTTTAATTTTCTTAAAATGTTTTAAAATCTTTTTTATTTTATTCTGGAGAAAAGCCAAATAATATTTTGATTAAAGTTATTATAGTTTATTTTTATATTTCAAAAACGTTATTCTTCATAAAAATTTTTGCTTTATTTTAAATGCTAAAATCTATATTAAAAATTGCCGTAGGACCTACAGGGTGATTTAAACTCGCAAAAATATTACTTTGAAAACTATACAAATTGGTGGATACTTTTGAGACTGCCTAAAATTGAAAGTGTAAAATATTTTTTTATATAGCACCGGAAGTGACCAGAAAATCTAACATAGGAAAAAAATGTTCTTCTACCTTAGCATTTATTTAATTTTGACGTTAAGAATGACTAATCCGATTTTGACGTTATGAGTATGACTGGCTTTTTTGAGATTAGTTTATAGATCATTAAAGAAATAACCAGCATCGATTAATTGTATATCTATTACTTTATATACCACCCGTTTAATTACCTCTTCAAATTTAATTTTTTAAAGTATTTAATAATTTCGCGATTTTTAATCACCCTTTATGTCATTTCTCATTACAGCCCTAAGGATTTCAGCTAATGCATACACTGTTATAAAGAATGACTTTTTAAAAATAATAAGAATAAAAAAATGTCTCGAAAGTGTTTAATAATTTTTAGTCAGAAACGTTTTAGTGTTAAAATATCCATCATCAAAATAAAAAAACAATTTAATCATATTTATACTATATTTTTTTGATTCTTGATAAAACACTTAACTGACACACAATATTTTATAAACACATTTAAAAACATGTTTTTTATTTATTTTACAGATTTCTTTCATTAAATTGAACATTTTTACTACTAAAAGCTGCAACCAAACACATTTGTGTATGCATGTTGCATATATGTCAACTTGATTTAAAAAAATATTACAAGAAATCGCAAAAAATCAAATAAATAAATGCTTTAAAAAGGTTTTATAATGTTGAATAAAATGTTGTGTGCCAATTTAGTGTTATAACACGAATTTCGTGCAAAAAGAAGGCGCAATAGACGAAAATAAGGTTAGTTTAAATCACAACTTTGATGCTGGATATGTCGAAAACGAAAATTTTCGACTAAAAGTTGTTTTAGATTCGTGATCAGCGCCCCTACAACAAATTTTTCAAAATCGGAGTTGCGGACACTTTCGAGACAACCTTAAAAAATACAGGTATAGTTAAGTTCATTCGTAAACATACTGTATAAATAAATAATTAATGCCGATAATTTCTACTTCTCACTGATACCGGCAAAATAACTGTAAATATTTGCAGCTATTTTTCGCACTAAAATTCCGTGAAATATGCGAATGAATGTTGTAAAATGGTGCGAAATCATTTTAATAGCCCCCGACATAATCCGGTAATTGTGATAACCCGATAATTTGCTGTCGCTCCGTCTGTGCATGTTTTGAGCGATTTGAAATCAGTAAAGCTAAAAATTAAATGGACTTCACATACATACATTTATCTAAAGATGGTGATGAACCATTATTATTTATAGGTAATATTACGTAAAGTATAAAAAGTAATAACGTAGGGTCTTTATTTTTATTTAAAATAAAGTGGCATTCCGAAAAAAATATGATTTAGGTAAAAGATGCAAGATTTAGTTATTTACAAAAAATCTGTATAATAATTACTTAAAAAATAGTCTGTTAAAATGAATGGCTTAACTTTGAAAACACCTTATATACAGACCTGACACCTACCTTTTGCAATTGGCTTTACACAAGTCTTCATGGGCAATATCCCATAAAGGGCTCGCAATCAAATAACTTTTGCGGGGCGATGTGCTTGGCTTTATTAAATGCTACGTTTAAAATCACTTTAATAAGTAAAGTCATTTTTTTATCAAACTGATATAAAAAGCTTTCAATTTCAATTTTCGCGGACAATGCTTGCCAATGCGTGGAAAGAAGATGGTCTGAAGCAACGACAAAGCGAGACCGATACGTTACCTTATACGGCTTGGGTGGCCAACCGGTTGATCGCGATTATTAGTTTAGTTAATCGGGGTAAGTAAAAAATATAAATAAACTTAAACGGACCGAGAAAAGACTTCCCGAAACGTTGTGGAAATAATTAAAAATAAAGTCCGAAATTCTTTAAATATCACATCTGGTATGTTTCAATCGCCGATGTATTTGATTGGTAGATCGCACTGGGTGTTATCAGTGAAAAGTCGATCTTGGTTCTAAACAAGTTGATCACCCCTGTAAATACAAAATGTTCCATGGAAGTATTCTATGTCTAATCGCTACCTGCTAGTGCTTAACACACTGAAAGTCAGTTTGAAGATATTAAACTGCCACGATATGTATACACATGTATATACAACGTAATAAACACGTCGTCCTATAAAGAATATGTTTTTATTCAAAATTTTTCTTTGTCTTATCTTAACCTACTAGTGTTTAACTTACAGACACTCTACTGAACACATTGAGCTGGCACGATATGTATGCTCGATGCTTTGTATTGAATTTCAGTGTATTGAACACTAGTAGGTAGCCATTAGACAGGGAACGCCTGAATTGAACCCTTCTATGATAGAATAATGATCTTGATCTCGCATTGGACCGTCTCTTTTTCTTGAACTTAAACTACTTTAAAATTACCTAAAATTATATTATTAAGTGGGAATAAACGCAACTCGCGAAATGCCACCTACTATTTCTAATTAATTATCTATTTTTCAAATATCCACTTTCACATAGGTGTATATAAATTTTATTAGAGTAATTAATAAACAATTTTAAAACTAAATTATTTTACTCATGATTTTCTATAAGTTAAAAATATTTATATTTTGTTGCAATTAAGTTAACAATTTATTATGCTTACTAAATAATATCAATGACACAAAACGATTATTTACCCAATGGCGAAGATAATTTAATTTCCTGGGGAAGGGGGGTTAATGCAATTGACGAATTATGTTTTAACCTAGTTTTGTATGGCAAAATGGAAAATCGCCAAAAATAAGATTGAAAAGCAAAAAAAAGACCCTTACCTTAACAGGCTAAAAAAGTAATTTAGGAAAGACAACCTTAATCCTTTAATTTAAAGGTAATATATTTTATTATAGGTTGTCTTGTGTAAAAAAATAGATATATTTTTTAAAAATATTTTTCCAGGTTTGAGGTTTTCTCGGATAGTGATAATAAAAATAATATTATATTTTGATCCAATTTTATATTTTATTAGTAAAAGCCAGACTTCGCCAATGGGTGTGTCCAGTCAGCCTGCAAAATGTCTGAAGTCATGTCACCTATTTGACAGACACGAAAATATGTCCTAAATTTAAATTATATTATTTTAAAAGAAATCCAATGAGAGTGACATACGATTTTACAATACTTAAATGTATTATCAAGTACTACAAATTTTAAAAAGCACTGGCTAAACAATCGCCACCGGTTTTGCTTAATTATAAGAAAAAAACCGCCGTCCAGCGGTTTTCTAAATCTACGTATATGAAAATCGTCGAATAATAATTAATTTTGTGTAATATATGGTAATGCAAAGCCTATACTTTGTATTGTTATAAAAATATCACTAAATAATTAAAAATATAAATTAATATTAGGCCTAATCAAAAAGCATCCGATATTATCGCACTTTATTTTATAGGATAAGGTAAATTCGACACTTTTTAAAGAAGATACATGTTTCTTTATGGTTTATACGAGAACTAACTCCCAACTGCGAGGCTTCATTTTCAAAATTTATTTCATTTTATGCAACCGGCATAAAATTATAAAAGAAAAAAAGTGTTTTAGAATATATGCATATTTCATACGTTATTCAAAAATTTAAAATAAGTATTAGTCTTAAAAAGCCTTTGATGTTTTATACAGGGTGATTCAAAAAACATATGCTATCGCTTAAAGAGAGATTCCTTAGCCAAAAATAAGACAAAAATGTTATATGAACATGGGTCCGCAAATACTTTGTTTTTAAGATACAGGGCGTTCAATTTTTAAAATTTTTCTCTTTTTTTGAATATTTTTAAAACTACGCCAGCGATTTGGTCAAAATTTGGGACATAAGGTACATTTATTAGTAGGCATATTTTGACCATAAGGAATTTTGCTATATTTTTACCAGAAGCGTACTTGTGGGGTTGACACAAAATATGTTTTTAACTAAAACATGTACGCCACTGATTTTAATAAATTTTGATAGCGCAATTAAATACTTTGCAAAATGCTTAACAAAAATTGTCTTTTAGCATTTTTTTGAATTTGGTTTGATTTTCGGGATATTTGCGATTTTAATACGGGCTGCAGCTACTGACCTCCATCTACGTTAAGTTATAAAAACATCAAAGAGCGCTTTAATTTAAAAAAGAAAAAAACTAACCTGCAATTTAACTTAAAAAGTGGCTAAATGAGATGCTGAAAATGTCCTCCTTCAGCTTCGTTGCATGCTCTTAGTCTTCGTCTTAAAGATTTGCGTACTTTTGCGCAAATAGTACGATTTTGTCTTATTGTTTCAAATGCCCCTCTATCCTTTGTAACAATTCCTGCCTCGTATTCACGACCCTTTTTTAAACAATTTCTTTAACATGTTCCCAGAGATAAAAATCTAAGGGATTGATGTCTGGTGACCTCGGTGGCCATGCGACTGGTCCTCCACGACCAGTCCAGCGAGGACCATACGCTTCATTTAAAAATCTTCTTACTTCAGCCGCAAAATGTGGTGGTGCTCCGTCATGTTGGAACCATAAGTAAGACACTCCATTTAATTTATTCGGTAGAACTACAGGTCCGACAATTTCATTTCCAACAATTCCAGTCCAAATATTAAAAGAAAATTGATGTTGGAAATTTGTTGTCTGCAAAGCGTGAGGGTTTTCTTCCGCCCATGTATGATTATTATGAAAGTTTATAATGCATCTTCGTGTGAAAGATGCCTCGTCAGTAAAAAATACATATTTAGAAAAACGCCCGTCATTTTGCAGCTGATTGAGAAACCATTGGCAAAATACTTGTCTAGGGCCATAATCCCTGGGTAAAAGTTCTTGTACCCTTGTAAAATGATATGGTTTTAGTTGTTGTTCTTGAAAACTCGTACTACCGAAGCTTGAAAAATGTTTCCTAGTTCATTGGAAATAATTCCGGTACTGATATTAGGATCCGGTTCTACCGAATTTAGTACTGCTTCTTCAGCTTGAACTGTACCACGAAATCTTGAACGCCCGGAATTTGCTGTTACAGGTTTGAGCGAGCCAGTGTCTCTTAAACGCGTTACGATGTACTCAAAAATGATTTTAGTAGGGGCTCTTCGTAGCGGGTATTTCTCAGCATAAAGTCTGACTGCTTCTCTTGAATTTTGTCTGGTTTTACCATAAATTAACTCAGACAAACTATAATTAATAAAAGGCATTTTTAATGAGTTAGAACAAAAATTTATGATAAAAACAATAGTGGTAATACAATAGCCAATTTGTCAAATTTAAAGTAATTGCTTTTTTTATTCAAAGCCATTCCAAATCGCTGGAGTAGTTTTAAAAATATTAAAAAAAAAATTATAAAAAATTAAACGCCCTGTATTTTGGAAACAAAGTACTTGCGGACCCATGTTCATATGACATTTTTGTCTTATTTTTGGCTAAGGAATCTCCCTTTAAGCGATGGCATATGTTTTTTGAATCACCCTGTATAATAATAAAAGCTTTAAGATCAACAGGCTGTTTAAAGTTATTAAAAAGTTTTTTCTGCAAACTCTTTAAAATTTTCTTTAACAAGATTCCTTTTATAGCTAAAGCTGAGGATACAGTTATTCATATAATAATTTTAATAATCACCAATAATTATGTTGATTATTGTTGATTGATCGGCGCCTCTCTAAATATGTCAACACGTTCTTAAGTTTAATAAGAGTCACCGTTACGAACGTTTAAGTTTTATGTTTGTTTAAGAAGAAGTATTTTGCTTAAATTAATTTATTAAAACTAATTTTTGAGTGAGAAGAAAACTGAGATGAATATTTTTTTAAAAGTATTTATCTTACAATTTTTTAAAATTATTCTGATCATATTGTTTTATTACATAAATACATTATTTTTTAAAAATTAGGTTACACTGTTTTCTATGTACTATAAAAGCTTAAGAATAATTCGGTAAGTTCTAGCTATCCGATCGCACCAATCTGAATGAAGTATTGATCGGACCAATAATAAAATCGTTGGGCACATGAAATTACTATTCATAATATTTACTCTGGATACGCCACGCACAACAATTTTATTATTTGTCTGACCAGATAATGAGAAGATTGGTGCGATCTGGCAGCTAGGACTAACCGAATAATTTTTTAGCTTTTAGTACAATATAACCATAATATAGCATATTTTTTTATATAATTTATTTTCAAGTTATTTAGGTCTGTTGTTAGTTCTGGTTAGTTTATTTAGTGCCATTTTTTTCCCTTTTGGGGTCAACCCACCCCAGGTCCGAATGTCGCCCCCTAGGTGGTGCACTGCAGCCTAAAGGCTTATTGTACCTTGATCCCTACTCCTTCCCATTCACACACCATTCATTCCACAACTTCGATGGTTGTTGCTCGGTCCGTTTATTCACCCCCGAGCAGAACACCGCGTGCCGTTGCCCAAAACCGACAACGGCCCGGTCACCCATCCAAGTTATGGGCGCGCATTTTTAGTGCCATGCTATTACATAGTTTATTTTCTTATAATTTGTTGCAATCTATCTTTTCTATACAAGCCCTTTCGTTAGATGCCCATACTAAAGTAGTTGTGGAAAATATGTAATTCGTCATGTTGTGGCTGCGGCCATCTTGGACTAATTTTTTTATAGTAAGCTCTATTGTGTCCATCAAGTTTTTTCATTTAATACCCATATATGATCTATCGTATTGTATTGTCATCAAGATTAGAAGTGTGTATCAAATTTCAGATTGATCTGTCGTCAAGAAGAGGGTCAAATTTCAATTACTAAATTTAACCCCAAACAAATAAATAAATATTAAATAAACGGGGCAAGCTGTAGAAAACCGCTTATAGAGGACATTAAGTATCATCTCTTTTAAGGACAGTTAAAAAAAAAACGAACAAAGCTATTGTTCTATTTATAGGTAATTCCAATGCCCTCTGGCAACATAGCTCAAATTCTACACGATAAGATATTGATATAAAAGGGGTTTACGATTACTACTTAAGCCAAACTTAATTATGTGACAGAGATCCAAGATTTAAATATACAGTGCTTTTCTTAAATGTGCCCGTTCCCTTTAGAAAGAGATTTATAAAAGTAAGTAAAACTTTGAGGCAAAACTAGAGAATATGGCAACAATAATGATATCACTGTTTCAATATACTTGCCAAAAACTTTCAAATACCAAAATTTGTAAACGCAGCTTAAGCTGTTTAAGAGATATTGGAGTGCATAGTGCAACTGAACTTTTATCCTAAAATGTGGTGCTGTTATATCTTGGTAAGTAGTAAAAATAAAATTTTAAAAATTGAGAATTCATTAAATTTGTCCTGCGCAATTTATTGCCATGAAAATAATTGGGCCATTTCTTAAAAAAAAAAAGATATACATGTATGTAGCACAAATTTGGAAAATCTGGTAATGGTGCCGACATCACTTATAATTCTTCATGTCCATTACTTTCCAGATACCAAATTTGGTAAATGTTGCTTAGTGATTTTAGTCACTCCGCACATGGGTCGTTTTAGCGACGAAACAGAGATTCGACAGGCTTTCGACAGTATGTACGCTTATATACGTGTTCGAAGTGGCGACACCCGTACAGACACCGGATGGGTTTTAAACTTTAATAATAGTCTCAGGACGTTTTTAATCTCCTCCACAAATGTAATATTAAACAAATCCATATTTGGTCTAAAAAATTCCTTAGGGTTACACTTATTTTCCCGTGTAAAAACAAGACACAAACATATGAATTACACAATCACACAACAAAATGCAAAACGGTTCTGTATTGCATTTGTTTACTAAGGAACTTGCTGAGATCGGAAACGCTAATATGCGTTCGTGCTGTCGAAGCCCGTAAAAATCGCGTTTGCGCCGCTGTTGCACCGACCCATCTGCAGAGAGCCTAAAAGATAATTAAGAGTTGCATTACTTTTTACTAACCAAGTATACCTGAATACATTATTTAAATGGTCATATTTCTCCAACTAATAAAGTTAGATATAAATAATTATTGTGGTTTTCTCTAAAGCTCTTTTAAATACCTTTTATTACCTTACTCCTGTTAACTGCTAATTTATTTGAATTTTAGCTCTGCGTCTATTAAATAGCTTAGAAATTATTCAAGTTGAAACAAAAGTAAGTAGTGTATACACACTTATCATAATACCATAAAACAATACTTATCAGACTCTTCTAATGCTAATTTATTTAAAACGCAAAATGTCAATAATTGCAACTTTGTAATGCTATCCTTAAATCAGATGCAGAGTACCATTAAACTAAATATAAATGTCTCGATTTCATATCTAAAAGCATTCGTAAATGTCCAGGTTTAATTTGTATATAGATTATTATTTAATGGTTCAATGGGCATATATTCTGTAAATCTGAAAAAAATTGATAGTACAGCTAATAATATTAGCAATATGTCTGGATTTATATGACACAAGATATAAATTTATATGATTGCAACTAAACACAAATAGCCATATATAAATAGATGTTTATTTAATAACTGTACTTATAGCATTTCTTAAGTACTAAGTTAAGTTTTATTAGATATAGTACGTTGCTATGGTATATTATAATTATGTACCTAGTAAATTTTGTAAACTGCATTTATTTTGTTTAGGAAACATATTGTATTATACTCACTGATCTCAATGGATTGCAAATGTTATTACCTGCGCGAAACAACATTTCATGGGCGAAAAAACCGATTTATGCGCAAGCAAGTTGAGGGTAAACGCACCTGGCGCCAAACAGACTATCCGCATTATCGGAAAGAATTTGTCGACGGCGCGCGGCGTCCTCGTTTTCTGTTCGAAGTACGGTAGCTAATGAGCGTCACGGTTAGACCGCTGACCGAGGGTACCGATGTTTGTATTTTGTCACGGCTTTTAAGTGCGCATGTTCGTCCACCCATTCATTTGTTTACTGCGCGAGGTCGTAAAAGTTCGAAAAATGCTTCTTGCCACTGCGGATCTAAATGTAGGTTTTCTATGATTATACTAAGCTCCAATAACATTACTAATACTACGAAATACATTAATTTACAATACTAAATATGTATAATTAAATTTATTTATATTTTAATAATATCTATGTGAGCAAACCTACTGGCTTAAAAATATATCCGTAAATATTTTGTAAAAAGACCAGATTATTTGTACATTGTCTTACATTATTAAAATAGGTTCCCTTACTTCATTTATGAACCCTACAATGTTGCTCTAAGTATATACTATATACTATTGAACAAAATTAAAGGATACAAAAACAATTTTTTAAGGTTTTTCAAGTGGCTGTATTTAGCTTAAAAATGGTTCTAAAATTTTAAAAAAGCATGATAATGCTTAAAGTTTCCAGTTTTTGAGTCTTACGATCTTTTTATAACTTTAAAATGACCACTTCTCGCTGAGCTATTGAACTTGAATGATAAAGGATCTTTTTGTCTTTAAATATCAATACTTCACCAACTGCTGATTGCACAAGAAACTTAAAAAGAATTTAAAGTCTTAAATGAATAAATTTTTTACAATAAGCGACAACCTAAATTTGAAAAATCAAGAAAAAAAGGGCTATAGCCGAAGGTATTTCTCTCAGAGCTGATTGAGATGATCAACCGCAGACCGGTTTCGATATATTTTGGTTCTCATCAGTACGGTGTAGGTGACAAAAAGTCAAAAAATCGTTAAGAAGCGTCCATCACGCCCTCTGTCGGCAGCGTGAAAAACTAAGCACACCTAGGTCCATAAACCAATACTTAACGAAAAAAGTATTCCAAAGAAACATTCGAAATCATTCTATAAAAATGGGAAAGGAAAAAATAAAGTGATACTTTTTATAGTCAATAATTATTATTCTTTTTAAAAATGTATCTTTTCAAAAGGTATTAATTTTGTTGCTTACGAAACATAACCTGTAATAGATTCTTCACTGGTAATTGAAAATCTAAGGAGCTCAAACATTTAACGGCTATTAAATGCAGTTTTCAATAAAGGTGTCTCATAAAATGACGGAACTTTAGAAAATATATTGTTATAAATGGTTATAGTATACATTAAAGAAGCTATTAAAAGCCACATATTCTTAAAATAACATAACTTCTGCGGTTTAATTATTTATTCTAAGATATATAAATAGTAAAATTTATATTATTTTAATTTCTTGGAAAAAACATAAAAATTATATTAAAATATAATTAAAGTTAATTGAGAGCACATAAAACGTATCAAATTTTGACGGGTCTCATAGCACATATTTGCGCAAATAATTTTTTTTAAAAGAAAAATGGGCAAAAAACAACAAAAAAAAATAGTGTTAAAAGGTCTTAGTAACCAGGATCTATTAAGTAGTAATTTTACTCTGCTTAGTCATTAAAATCATACAAAGTAAGCTATTTAAACTATGTTTATTTAACATGTAATGTTAACATTTCCGACTTTTTAAAAAATTGAAAGTCACTTTTCTGATTTTTACTTTTGACAAAAGATAGATTTTCTCCCGTGGGCCGAAAATAAAAGTAACCCTAACAATAATTTAAAAGGTTGCCAACTTGGCATTTTGTCTGATATTTTAGACAGCTCTGTAACACCTTTTTGCGCGATAAAGATCTGGTGGCGTAATTATTTTAAAAATTAAATATAATTTTGTTGTTCAAAAAACAAGGGTTGCAAATAAAAGTTCACCTCGGCGATACGCACTCCTTTAAGCAATATGTTTCTCTTGACAATAATGAAATACACATGTATATGTACCATTAATTTTTTGTTTATTCTTTAATCTGCGGGTTTTAAGGTTACTGATTAAAAATTGCATTGCACACTTTAAACAGGTCAAAAATTTTAAATTGCAATATTTTGTTCTTGTATCAATTCAAAGGTATTACAAACCCTGGTAATGTTGAGTTGTTTATTGCATATTAAGTAAATGTACCTTGGGTCAAAGTAAGGTTCATGTAAACATCTTTCAACAAGTACTCGATAAATAATGATAGTAATTTGAGTTCTTCCGCGATTTTGCTTAAAATGGCGATGATAGATAGACCACCGAGGACGTAGCTATTTTTCAAATTCTGTATTAATGTGTTTACCTATAAGTTTTTATATACAGGGTTATTTTAGGGTTGTTACTTTCCTTTTAACACTGTACAAAATGAAAGAAATTGGAAATTATATTTTTATAATCTTTCCTACCACTCTAGATATTTGCACAAAACTTGGTAAATTTCTTTTGACTACTACGTTACACTTAAGATTTTAAAAACAGTTGCCGTTTGAGCAAGATTTGTATTGAATTTTTTTGAAAAAAGTATGCCACTGCGTCTTATTCGAATCAATATTATTTTAAAATACCTATTTACTTTAGGGTGAATTTGGTTTCCAGATATTTTTGCTTACGACAAAAGATTCTTGATTGCCATTTTGATCAATGGCAAAATCTTTTAAATCTGATAGAGTGTTTTGTATGTTAAATTAGTTTTTGTTTAATTTAATAATATATTTTAAAGTAGGATTAAATACTTTCATTACTACATTTTTACATGTCATAAAAAAGTGTTTGCTTTTAGAAAGCTTTTACACAGCCAAAAACCCAACTTAGAAATAAAATACCATATCAGATTTTAGCAACGACGTATGGACCAGGTTTGTTTACGTTTGAGCTGTTGTCATCAATACATCACAGTAAAAGCGCTAGAATGCGGTTTGACAAATTTAATTTTTCCACTCTAAACTTACTAACCACAAGTAGTTGTTGGATAAGCCTCTATATTAAAGAATTTTGTAATATAACTTTTTAAATGAACAATACATATATTTTTATCATTTTTAGATATTATAATTAAAAAATATGTCCATATTATAGGTTATAATCTTTAAAAAAGCAAAATTCTGAAAATACGTGATTCTTTTGTTAATCCCGGCAACGCCGCCCATTTTTACTCCATCGTAAATAAAAAATAAATGAACTTTTCCTAAACGCTTGTGGGTGACGCCCCCTTTGCTTTGTCATTTCTGTTGGTTTCTCTCATTTGACAATTTGGAAAGCCAAAACCTTTTAATGCGTTTTTTGTGTATTTTCTGGTGTTTGTTGGTGATTAGAAACTGTTTTTAAAGACAATGTGGGTAGGCAGTGCTTTGTTTGAAGAAGGGTAGACTATTCATTTCCGCACCTCACTTTTCACAGGTAAATAGAGACCAACGTCGTTGGGTGCATACTTTCGACCAAGGTCAAAAAGTAAGTCCGCCATTTTCATTTCTTGCTTGCCTCACCCCCCTTTGCCTATTAGGATTGTTGGCTAAATGTTTATCATAAAATTATGAATGAATCGCTGGGTCCATACGTCGTTGGATTTTAGCGATTTTCCCGTGCATCAAAATGGCTTTTATTTTTTTAAACGAAAACCATTCCTCGATCGGAAAAATATAGGGATACCAAAGTAACCCCAAGGTTAATAAGTATTTCAAAATAATATTGATTCGAATTAAAAGCAGCGGCGTACCTATGTTCAAAAAAATTCAATACAAACCTTATTGAAAAACTACTGGTACTTTTTTAACTTTAACAGCAAAAAATATAATTTATTGTTCAAAAAAAGTGTCGCAAATTTTGTAGAAATAGCTAGAGTGGTAGGAAAGTTATGATAAAAAGACATTTCTTCCTTAAAACTATATCACCATTTATCTCGGAAAGAAAGCATTTTTAGACATAATTTTGGTAAAAAAAATCTAATTTTATTTAATTTTATACAGTGGTAAAAGAAAAGTAACAACCTAAAAATATGTATTAAATTTTTTATTTTAAAGTGATCCTAAAATATTCGATTATATAAGGTTTTTTAAAACCTATGCGAAAATTTTTAAAAGGTGTTTTCTTGTTGAAAATAAAGGATAGTTTGTTATATAAGGCATTTTCTAATATTGATCGGATGAGTTGGGTAAATCCCTTCAGCTGTTTATAGATTCACTGAGATTTTTGTTATTTTCTGAACACGTTAAGATACATTTGGCCTTTATTCATCGGCTTTGTGTCAAAACAAAACATAACCCTTTTGCTTCGTTTTGGTCGTGCAGTTATTTTTAAAGACAGTTACAATAGTTAAGCTCTAAATAATTTGTAAACATCAAATTATTGTTTTTTAATTTTTTTCCACTTGCAATAAACACGAGATAAATCATCAATAATCATGACAACCCAAAAAACAATACATCTGATTTTGACACTTCTGTTTAACTCGACTGGCTTTAACCTGGGTCAGAAGGATCGAACCCGAGTTAAGGATTCGATCAATTTATAAACACGGGAAGAGACTGAACAGGTTTTATGAATCGGGTTAACACATTGCCATACAACATTTTTTGCCGGCCATGTACATTTAATTTACTGGCATTGCCAACACTCTTTAATGGCAAGGCATTGGCAAAAAGGTATCAAAAAGACACAAAAGTGGGCAATTGGTCGTTACTGGGCCACGTATTAAAGATAATGTGATGGCATCCGTCATTAATAAGTTATGATGAAAAATGCGTTTAGAATGATGGCATCCACCATTATTAGGTTATGCCAAAAAATGCGTTAGGATGATGGCATCCATCATTAGTAAGTTATTGGCAAATAGATAACAAAAAGACACGAAAGTGGGGTGTTATTGGGCGACGTGTTGCAGATACTGTGATGGCATCTATCATTAATAAGTTATGATGAAAAAACGCGTTTAGGGTAATGGCATTTATCATTAAATAAGTATTGCAAGTTTTATAAGTTAAATGTCCCGAAAGTTAAATAACATATTTATTTAGAATTTTGTAATCAAAAAAAAAAACAAATGAGGAAAAAAGGCAGGAAAACTTTATCATAAAAAAATACATAATATAAATTTTTATACAGTAACAATAAACCATAAAAAATAAAAGGTATGTAATAAAATTAAAAAAAAGATAATTAATCAAAAGAAAATACTTTAAAATAGTAAGTATTCAAGGGACACTTACACTCAATTTTTAGATCCAAAACATAGGGAGAAATATTTTAAAGAAGTTAAATGTCAAAAAAAATATTAAATATATATAATATTTTTTATTAACACGTCTTTAAAACTTTTAATAAGGCAACTCCCTAATGTCATATCATTTTTTAAGTTACTACAACTTAAAAGGTTTTAAACAAAATGTTTCCGCTCCCAACAGTCTTGAGTAACTCGCACCCTCGACTAGCCATCACCAATTAATCACACAACACACACTAATTAGGTAATGTATACACTTAATTATGTCTATTTAAAAACTCTTTTCTTTAAAAAAGAACCTAAAATCTAGAAAACCACGTAGAAAACAATTGCACAAAGCGATCAAACAAAAGCATTTTTTCTTCATCTGTCAAAATCGTCAGATCTTGTATTTCGGCTAAGCGGGAAATTTGAATTTGTCACCTTCGGTCGAAATTAACCTAACTAATTTTACCATCATTTTATTTTCATTCTCCCAAAAATACATAATAAACATTTTGTTTGACTTAATTTTTATTTGCATTATTTGTAACAATAAATATTATGCAAAAGCGATTTTCTTTAAATTATGTAAAAAGACATAAAATAATGTTGTTTAGCTGCCATTATAAATAAATTAACTAAAATAAAATTAAAGTTTGACGCCCTGTATTTTGCAAATGATCAACTTTTCGACTAAGGTAAATTGCATCAGATAGTTCGATTATGGTCTAAGGAATTTGTGGTATCATTACAAACAGATCTTTTAGGGATACCATGTATATTTATAATATTGATTTATGCCAATTACCATTTTCAATTACCCAATCAATTTAATGGTGGCTGATATAAAAGTGGTACCCTTAATAAATAAATTGTGAACACGACGATTACGAACAAATCATATAAAAATGTTTCATTTTACGGGTACATGAGCAGACTAATAATTATCTTAATGATTAATTATTTGTTAATCACTGTTATCTTCACGTGCCATAATAAAAGACAATATCAGTCAATCACGTTTACGTCTAAATTAAATGGTTAATAATATAATTAAGCGTTTTAAGTAGCAGTTAGTTGCCATTATTTATTTCTATTTCTTTAAATAATGTAGTTTATGTAGGTTTCTGTTTTTATTTTACAGATTTTTAATTGAATTTATTAAAAAGAAATTATTGAACTTGCCCTAATAATATTATAAGAAAAACATATTATTTTATGTAAAAAATATCCATTACCATTAATTAACTTTTTTTATCTTTGGACAATCCGTGAGGACTAAAAGCTTAAGTACTTACGTACCGGAACTTAAATATTTGAAAAGTTGGGGGAAACGGAAAGACGTCCGCGGGCAGCAGGTTTCAAAATCTAGAAACCCTAGGGATAAAAAAACGAACAAAGTGGGGAGTTCGGGGCCTGAGGCGAACAGCTTCTTTTTGAATGGAATCAAGAATGCCAAGGGTTCTGGGAGACGCCATGCCCGAGATATGAGAACAATATTCCAAGGAAGGTTGGATTTGGGACACATACAGGGCCTGCCTCCCAGTCTTTTCTCTGGTATAATTGTTTGAAAACCTTTGTTTAGCCAATAGCTTGGTACCATTTTATCCGAAGGCGTCTCACACAGTGACTTGACTTCTTGGTCCTCCGTAAATCTCCATTGTATGGCCCTTTCCTATCTTATAATAGGACTCTGGCCTTGTTTGAGACGGTATTGTACCGTTTTCACTTTACCCTGTATAATTATGTAAAGTGGCGGCGGGTTAAGCAGCACTTCCAGAGCTGCAGTAGGGGTTGTTTTCATGGCCCCCGTTATACATAGACAAGCAAGTTTTTGCATATATTGTAATTGCCTTGTTGCCGTCTTTTGTAGCGTCTTTTACTCCAGGCAATTAAACCGTAGGTTATAGTTGGTCTAACAACCATTTTGTACATCCACAGGTTCATTTTCGGACTAAGTCCCAATTTTTGCCGCAAAGTCTTTGGTATCCTCCCAGGGTAATTTTTGCCTTCTGAGTGACTTTGCTTAGGTGTGGTTCCAAGGTCAATTTTTGGTCAAAGATGACTCCTAAATATTTGACCTCTTTTGAAAAGGGATTTCCACTCCGTTGAGCCTGGGAGGTCCTTCCAGCGCCCCCACTGCGTATTACAGCTCAAGCTGGATCATCCTAAGATAAAATAAAACACTTGGAGTAAACACTATACACTAGATATTCTTATGCACAATGCTACATGTAATACCCTAATGATACAGGTGTCATCTAAATACAAAATACAGACACACAACTGTGTGAAAAAGTAGCTTCAAAATAAAAAGACCCATGATAAAAGCTAAAAACGACAAAAAAATTATTTTATTTTACATTTAAGCTGTGACTTTTAAAATTGCTCTCATAAGGTTTTTTTATGTCAAAACATTTAGCTCTTGTCAGCAAAACTATCTAAATCGTATTATTTCTGCCCACTATTTAATATTTACTCAAACGCTTGTCACTTAAAGAATTATTAATAAAAACTGGACCAATCATGTTAGTTACAGTCCTAAAGTTAACAGGATTAAAATTAAATTTAATTGTAAATGTAACACCTAAATGAATAATGAATGTCAGAAACGACTAATGAATGAAAATTACTCTTTAAATTGTAGAAATCTATATATTTATGTATTTGGAGCAATGCTGATGTTAATTCTAATTAAATGTTTGTTTGCGTGGTACAAACAAACATGAAAATTTGTAAAATCACGTTAGCTCAATTCCCAACTTGTTTACCGTTACCAATCAATCAATTTATATGCCTTCTTATGCATGATTTTCATTTTTACAAACCCTTTCCTTATTAGGTTTTTTCTTAATTCTCCGCCATACTACCAAAGCTAAACGTAGGGGTGGAGGCAATGACATTTCCCAGGAGGAATGTAAATAGGCTTTTCTTTTTTCGCCAAAAACGGAGGTTTAAATAGCCTTCCCCCTCCCCATAGAAAAAAATGAATGTGGAAAAGTTAGGATTGTCCGCATTGTAGGTAAGGACCTTTTTTTTGCTTCACTTTTTTGAAAAGTAGCTACAAAATCAAAAGACCCATGATAAAAGCTAAAAACGACAAAAATTTCTTTTATTTTACATTAAAGCTGTGACTTTTAAAATTGCTCTCATGCAATTTTTTATGTCAAAACATTTACCTCCTGTCAACAAAACTATCTAAATCTCATTATTTCTGCCTACTATTTAATATTTATCGAAACGCTTGTCACTAAAAGAATCATTAATAAAAACTGGACCAATCATGTTAGTTACAGTCCTAAAGTTAACAGGATTAAAATTAAATTTAATTGTAAATGTAATACCTAAATGAATAATGAATGTCAGAAACGACTAATGAATAAAAAATACTTTTAAATTGTAGAAATCTATATATTTATGTATTTGAATCAATGCTGATGTTAATTCAAATTAAATGTTTGTTTGCGTGGTACAAACAAACATGAAAATCTGTAAAATCACGTTAGCTCAATTCCCAACTTGTTTACCGTTACCAATCAATCAATTTATATGCCTTCTTATGCATGATTTTCATTTGTAACAAACCCTTTCCTTATTAGGTTTTTTTAATTCCCCGCCATACTACCAAAGCTGAACGGAAAGGTGGGGGCAATGCCACTCCCATGGAGGGGTGTAAATAGGCTTTTTCCTTTTTTGGCAAAAAGGGAGGTATAAATAGCCTTCACCCCTCCCCATAGGAGAAAAATGAATATGGAAAAGTTAGGAAGTTTTCTCTTTTTGCTGTTTTATAATTAGTAAAAGTGAGGAATTTTTTTGTTTTTTTTTGCTTCTAATATTTTTTTGGCCAATTCGCAAAAAGTTTGTTTATATGTTTATGTTGGTGGGTTTGCATCCGTATTGTAGGTAAGGACCTTTTTTTGCTTCACTTTATTTTTGTGGATGTTTTTTGGTGTCTTGCACTCCTCCTAAAAAACGCTTTTCTGCGTACGGGCCTGCATACCACGGATTATGTAATACAGCAGAAGGTCCGTATATGGGTTTCTTTTTGTGTTTTTGTAACATTTTTGACAACTAGTATTCATTTTTATCAACAAATGATTAGTTATAAATGTATATTTAAAAAATGTTTAAAAATATTTTTTTAAATCTTTTAAGCCAGGATAACCATCTTTTATGGCGGACAAGTTGAAAAAGTGGCCATCGGAATGTAGCAAATTGGGATGGCGCCACAGTAGCCAGTGGAGGGATTTTGGTATTTCTTTTCTTCTTTATTTTGTATCTATCTGTCCTTTTTCATTTTGTATCTCACTCTAATAATTCATGCTCATTGGTTAAAAAAATCTCCTCTGGCTACGGTGGCGCCACCTTAAGTTGTTCCTTTCGACGAACACTTTTTAAAACATTCAGATGGTTATCCTCCCCTCCACCATCCATAAACGCATAGCACCCATATCTTGCCTTGGACATCATCAGAAAACAGCTCATATATTTTTGGGATGTTTAAGGTACAAATATGTCCATATTTCATTTCAGTTGGGGCCCATATTTCAAACATAACGAAAAATATTTATACAAATTTATGTTATAAGGTTCAAAAATAGTAATTTATATAACAAGTGCGTAAAGTGATATTTTTTTACGAATGGGAAGTTTGACAACACGAGCCGTTAGGCGAGTGCGGCAATCCCATGAGTAAAAATAAGACACTTTATGCATGTGTTACATACTATATTTTTTCCAAGACCGTATAAAAATTTCTTAAAATACCATTTTTATTTATCTTAACTTATTATTTTAATTTTTGCAGCACAGGCATTCTATTGCAACAAAAATTATAACTCACCTATTTTTTAAAAGGCAATTATTAATTTAATAACTATGCATTTTTTATTTATTGTTAGAAAATTTTATGTACTTACTTGTAGAAATAATACTGACTACTTAGTCATCCACATTCATTAATACTATCGATTTTAAATAATTTTTATTAAATTTATTTGCAAACTGTCAAATTTGAAAACTGGTGACACATGAACTAAAAGAAATAATGACAAAGTAAAAGGTAACTTGACCGTTTGGTTCAGTTGATGTCGCGTTTACTGTTACATTGCATAAATTGATATTTAAGTTTATTGTAGTAGAGATTGGAACAAAACACTAATTTAATGTGTGATAAAAAGCTTAGAAGTGTTAAAAAAGTTACTTTTTTAACACTTTATGTGGTGTACTAGAATGGAGTACTTTTTCTTCATGTTAAGGATTAAAAAACTTTTATTAACGGTAGTGGAAATATTCTATTTTTATTATTATATTATAGAGTAACCAGTGTGCAGAAGCCTTGGCAACTTTAACTTTAAAGTGATGCCTAGTAACGGCACAAACTGACAATTAGTTTCCACTCAAAAAATGTATATCGTAAACTTTTATTTAACAAGTGTTTTGCTTTTTGACCCCCTCTGATTTTCAGACGGCAAACAAAAAACAAAAAGTAAGTTAAGAAGACATACGCAAGAGTAGCTTCTCATAAGGCAATGGCGCCACGTATTGTGCGGGATTTTTATGGATCCATAATCCACACGTGGCCAATATTCGGACCCTCTCCTCTATAATTGTTAAAATCGATTTTTGGGTTACAGAATATGCAGGGGCAAATGCCAGAGAAAATCAAATAATAAACAAAATTTGTATATTTTGCAAAGCCATTGCCGGTCACTGTAGTAATTATTTGTGTGTTTATTAGAATAAACTTAAATTGATAATTTAAAGAAGATGCAATTGACACAAAGAGCAAACAATCTTTCGTATGCCTCCATTAAGAGGATTTAAAAACTATTATACAGTGCATTTTTTTAATGTGTCCCCTCTTTTATTTATGAAACAAAAAATTTAAATTAATAAAACTTCAGAAAATAAAATTGATGCGTAAATACTATAAAAGGTAAAAATGGCAGATAATAATTTTAAGATGATTGCTGGGCGCCATTAAAATAAAATAAAATGAGGAGTTCGGTTCTTTAAAAATTACCTAAATACCCAAATTTGACTGCCTTTAAAAACAAAATGCCTAATAGCTGTCAAACTCATTTAACGGAAAGCCGTAGAACAATACAACTTTATAAATAATATTCCTTTTAAAAAATATTTTTTTGCAAATTTTTAAATATTTTTGGGGAAAAGGAATATTTACCATGTCATACCAATCACCTTAATTTAGAAAACTAAATTAATTTAGAAAAAAAATATACTCAACGACGTTGGATGGCCTGATTTATTCAAAAACTTTTTTGAATGGTCTTTTGTTAGGTACACGCCTGGAAAGAATGGGACCGCTTCGGTCCTGGTCCCGGGGTATAAGAGCTGACCCTGTTCAGCCCTATTGACCCCTATGAACTTGCCGGTCGCCTGAAACAAAATAAAAGAAAACCCTCCAAAAACCCAAAAATTCGAATTAAAAAACGACGTTTCGGTGGCAAGTCTGCCACCGTTGTCAAGTTAAAAATGAACTTAAAAAATAAAAATAAAAAACTAACTAATATTTAAATTAGAAATAATTAAATTTTATGCTTTTAGAATCTCAAACTGAAAATAGTTTGACATATGTGTCATGAGTGACATATATATATATATACACTTATGTCACTCATGACACATATATCAAACTATTTTTAGTTTGAGATTCTAAAAGCATAAAATTTAATTATTTCTAATTTAAATATTAGTTGGTTTTATTTTTATTTTTAAGTTCATTTTTAACTTGACAACGGTGGCTGACTTGCCACCGAAACGTCGTTTTTAATTCGATCGGCAAGTTCATAGGGGTCAATAGGGCTGAACAGGGTCAGCTCTTATACCCCGGGACCAGGACCGAAGCGGCCCATTCTTTCCAGGCGTGTACCCAACAAAAAGACCATCCAAGAAATGAATCCGCCTAACCAATATAGAGCATATCTTCAAAAACTTTTTGTCTTTATTTTTTGTTTTTAATACACTTACTTACTTATCGGTGAAATATCAAAAATAATAATAATAATAATAATTGTTACGCGTCAAAACTATTTTCATAAAAATATTTTAGTGTATGGAATATTTTATTTTGTTTTTAAAATTATTTTTTTTTAACTATTTTTGTTAGGATTAATTTTAGACCCAGTATTTATTTAACAAAATAGCTTTTATTTTAAACACGTATTAACTTCCCTATGATTTTTGCATTTGTTTTAAGACACCCTGTACATGATGTGTTTATTACACTTGAAAAAATATTGCATCATAATCATATTATGACCTGCTGCTTTTTTTAAATACTATAATTTTAGCTTTTTACTTAAACAGATAGGTAATAAATCGATGTTATAATCACATTCTAATAACAATATTCAGCCCAATGTAACGCCTTTTAACTTAACCCTCTCATTTACTTGTCACAAAATGTAAAAGGTTTTCCATTGTATTCTAATGTCTTAAGGTCTGTGCGAATATAGTGTTAATGTCAAGAAACTCGCTTTTTGCTTCACTTTTAATTTTATGGGTTGCAACAAGAATAAAATCCAATGAAATATGTTTGCATTTCTGTGACAATAAGCATAACTTGAATTACTTCAATTAGCTTGGTGAGACATAAACAAATAACAAGTGACTATTTTTTCCATTATTTTTTATAAAAGGTGCGACACTTTGCTGTCTTGGCGCCACCATAGTGACGCCAAGAATAATGCGAAACTTTAAAATATGAATACTAATTGTAAATTGAAATCAGCATAATAATTTGTATTTTAATCAGGCAAATCGTTTTCTGTTTTTATTGGGTATAACAATTATATTTAATAGGATTATTATTAATAATAATATCTAAGTCATAAAAATACATTTACAATTTATTAGAGAATTATATTTTTTATAATTATTAGCCTAGAAATACCACCAACGCTCCACAACACAATTATTTTATGCAATTGAAAAACTGGGTTAGTGCGGACTAACAGTCCCATGCAGGGTGTCCCACCGGGAACTGCTGCGATCGATTTCTCGAAAAGTACGCTTTGGAAAATTTTGAAAAAAACAGTATGAATTATTTGAGAGTTTTACCACTTCCGGTTATATCGGTTAATGTCAACTTCCTAATTTTAAGTCTAGTGACTTGTTTTAAATTGTATGTCAAAAATGACGTTTGCAAGCCATTACATAACCATCAATTTCTTCTAAACAAAAGCCTTCAATATGAGTTGGGGTTGGGTTCCTTGTAGAGGAAGAACTTCTTTAGAAGACTGTATCGATATTTTTACAATTAATAAATACAGAGTGGTCAAAAATAATCGTTGAAAATCATCACGACAAAACCTTAAAAGTCATTTTTTTAAACGAAAACTCCTATCTTTTATTACCCTATCCTATTAGGCATTAAAAGTAAGGGTAAGTTTGTATGAGGATGTCTATTTCAAAAATTTATAGTTTTCGAAATATTAACGATTTCATATTTATCTATTCTAACAATGCATTTAAGTACGGGTAGGTAGGGGTAGTTGGCTGTGACGCTGCATTTTTTGTCAAGACCAACTAGAAGCAAAACTAAGCCGTATTTAAAAGCATTGTTAGAATAGATAAATATTTAATTGTTAATATTTCGAAAACTATAAATTTGATGAAATAGACATCCTTATACAAACTTATCCTTATTTTTGATGCTTAATAGAATAAGGTCAAAAAAGATAGGGGTTTTCATTTAAAAAAATACTTTTAAGGTTTTTGTCGTAATAATTTTTACCGATTATTTTTGACCACTTTTTATTTATAAATTGTGATAATATCTATACAGTCTGCTAAAGTAGTCCTTTCTTTACGAGAAATCCAACCCCAACTTATATTAAAGGTTTTTGTTTAGAAGAAATTGATGGTTATGTAATGGGCTGTAAACGTCATTTTTGACGTAAAATTTAAAATAAGTCAAAAACGGTTGGACTTAGGTATAGAACATTAAACATAAATTATGTTTAGAATTTTGAGCAGAAACTAAAAAATAAATAATATATAGGGTGTTCTATTTCAAATAAGGAAGTTGACATTACTTTCCGGTATAACCGAAACTGATAGAGCTGTCAAAATATTTTAATTGTATGTCCCCCACTGACTTTTAGATTCAAAAAATAAATTCTAAAAGCTAGTAACAATGAGGGAATTGGTCTTGGGTATTTAATATTTGGTCAAAGAAACTCACATATATATAGTGTTAAAAGTTTCATCAACAATTTGAAATTTCTAGACCAACGTATTGTTTAAAAGAAGATCTATCTGTTATTATTTACAGCTTGTTTATATCACAAACCGTTGTTGGGTATTATTATTTAGTCAGGTAATCGGTTGCCAACTGGTCACCAGACGTATTTTTAAAATCTGATTGGCGCTGACTAGTTCGTGATTTCTCTAGGAACAGACCTAACAGTATAGTTTGTAATTTTTACATATTGACAACATGTAAGTCGACATGTTATTATATCTTGACTGTTCTATGGGTAAAATATGTAAGTATTTTTAAAAAATAATAAAAGTTTCTTTTTGAGAAAATACGTTTATTACTTTAACTTCTCCAAGCATTTAATTTTGCTATTAAAAAAAATATGAGTTAGTACAACATAATTGGAGTGACATTGCCAACCATGCTAGCTAGTTATTATACAAATACCCTTAAATTGTGATTTATAAGAAATTCACCAAAGCAATTCAATAAAAATGTTTTTTTTCTTGGTAACAATTAATAATATTTCCAAAAAAAAACAAAAGCTTTTAATGTCATTTAACGTAATTTTTTGTAAAAGTTTAATAAACTTCAGTATCAGAAAAGCAAGTATAAAAAGTATCATAATAATTAATAATTTTTTGGCACTTTGGGTCTCAGTAAAGACATTTAGGATATAGGTTTATTTGAACTTTTCGTCTTAAAGTCACCTACCACCACCACTTTAACGAATCAGCATCATATTTCTAAAACACCCCTGTAGTTTAGACCTGGTTACACAGAAAGTGAATTTATTAAATGTACTTCTAACGCGTATGTATTTTTAAGTAAAATAACTTAGAAACAAGACTTTTTATGTAAAAGTCGTATTATTATACAGAGTAACTAAATAAAGTTATTTCTTTTAAATGTGAGCAAGATACTGTAGGAGGTGCCTTCTAAATTTTTCAATAAAAATGAGAACACATTTTAATTTCTTTATCTCGAAGCACTTTCCCCAAAGAAACATTATCACAATACACGTATTATTAGCAAAACTATTTATAAAAAAACTAAAACGAGAATAAAATTTTGAGCCCTGTATCACCGTAATCATTCACCTTTGGACAAAAGTAAATTGAGTTTGGTTGTTAGACTAAAGAATTATTTGTAATATGCTTTTGGAAACACCCTGTATAATGTTTGCACGGAAAGTTTCAGTTCTTACGCACTATTAAACAAACAGTTTATGTACATTCTTGAGATAGAAACGAATTCTCTAGATTGTTGCTAAAATATTCCTAAAGCAAATAGGCATGTAATACATAATTACTAACATGAAGTGGCATCAATTAACATTTCTCTAACACCGCAGAGGTGTAAATAATTTAAACCCATAAAAATTGTTACGCTATTTATTAAAAATGGCTAGAATGACTTAATCTTCTTCATGGTATATTTTTTTAAATGCTGATAACAATGAGTGATAGAAAATTTTAAAACTACTAACAGGTAGATCGGCAATTTAGTTTATGTTGAAAACGTACATATTAACTAACTTGTCTTAAGCTGTGTTAAAGTTTATTTAAATACCATTTTTTTTCTGATATTTTTATTGCATGCAACAAAATAATTAAAAAAATACTAGAGATGATATATATTTACCCTAAATCCTTCACTTCTCTCTTTCACAACACTTTTTAAGTGACATTAAAACAAAAGCAAACTCACTTATTTCCCGCCAAAATTTAGTTGTAGATTTAAAAACACACTATCATCATTTAAGTCAAAACAACTTAATTTTATAACAAATATAATAAACTTCTTCAGTTTTGCCACAATTTTTCAAAATAAACGGTAAACCACAAAAAAAAATTATTTTATAAAAGTACAGTACTACACAATATGCCGAAGTTGTACCGACAGTACCACACAACGAGCTACTAGATACCACTATTAGCAAGAAGGTTCCTTATTTTGAAGCTTTAGAATTAGTAAAGCTTTCAACTCTGTTGTCAAAGTCTTAACAGATCTTTACGTCTTTTAGGTAAACATTTAGGAGAGTTTTGGCATTGGACAGGTGTAACGTAAAATATTTAGACAATATAGATTTGACTTTGCTTTGCTTTCTCTACTGTTGGTCCCGTTGCAAGACAATTAACCAGCTCTCCCCTTCCAGACTATGCTTTCCAGGGCTTCGTACGTGGAAATACTGGATGGTCGAGCTTTCCGCACCTAGAAATTCCGGTTTAAATTATTCAAATATTTACTTTAATTCGATACAAAAAAATAATCGATTCAATGCATAAATTGTAACTGTCATTTCAAAAAACTTTCACTGTCACCTGCTGATGCTTCCACTAGAGGGCGCTAGCGTCCTCGGCCGTTAAGAACACACGTGCACACCGCTAACATAAAAACATCAGGTTTTTAGGAATCTTCACTCACAGCGCTTAGTTCCAGAAGAAAGATGCTATCGATTTAGCGTAAGTCTTTTCTCGATCCCCAAGGGCACAGAATTGCCCGTACAACTCCTTCAGCTGCCTACCCGGGGACGCTATGTAGCCTCCTACGAAACGTGACCGCACAACTTGAAGATCGCGGAGAGACTGTAGAGCGGCAAACCTTCTTTTATTTTGTACAAGCTTGTCAGTGCATGCCCCAAACATATGTAGAAGCGATAAGAGACTATAAAGTTTGACTAGTGGCTTTGGCAGGTATCAGTTACCAAAGGTTAGTAAATTAAAACCTAAGTTTTTATTTTGTAAAAGCTCAATTTTATATTATGTTACTTGAGTACCTATTAAAAATATTTTATCAGTCGGCAGACACCTTTGACCCTTAGAAATATTTCGATGTATACAAAGTGTCCCAAATAAAAGTTATTGGTGTAAGGTTAGTTTAAATTTTTTTTTTAGCACACTCTGTATACATTAAAATATTTTTAGGACATGCCTATTTAGAAACCCTACAACTTGAATAAAAAACTGTTTGTCATATCTTCTTGAATAACGGAAAAAGGCTAGGAATATAAATTTCTAAGAAATAGGTGTTACCATTGTTTGATTTATTTTTGAGTTTTAAATAATTTAAGCAAAAATTAGTACTTTATGCAATTTAGTCTGCGCAGTCGAAAAAGTTTGTCCTGTCTTTTTATAATTTAATTTTAATTTCTTATTTTAATTTGTTATTTCTTGTTCATATTTATTAGCTTAAATTAATAACTACGGAAACATATTTAAATGCATTTTTTATTTTTTTAGATACATGTTTAAATACTTGGAAATTTTGACAAAATTAGGGAACAATTGGCAAAACATTAAAAAATACGGCACTCATCGTACCTAGAGGCAACATTAAAGCCCTAATGGACTGGTAATAAAAAGGACATTGTTTTGCTGTAAGAAATAACCAAGTGAGAAAGTTAGTATACAGAATTAGCTAAATAACATAACACATAGGCAATGTGTGGAAAAGAGATAATCTAACGTGAATACCTGCATGTAAACATTTCTGATTGGATTAGTCACATACATCTTTATTGTTGCTTTACTGACCAATATCCCAATACCTATTTTCTTAACTTCTATATTTAAAACAAACATTTAAGACAGGACTGGGAAATTGATACTGACAATAAAAACAAATGGGTGTATTTTTTTAATTAGGTAATTTCTTTAATAATCGACCAATAAAGTTTTTTTTGTGTAACCTTGTAAGTTGAAAATTTGTATTGCCAAATAATACTCCTAACTGCCACGCAGTCAATTTTTACAGACTAATAAATCAATTTCTTTTAAATAGCCATAGCTTATGTTACAATATTTTTAAGAAGCAAGAAAGGGGTTTTAAGATTTATGAAAAATATACGTGAGCACTATTTAAAATAACAAAATTACCCCATATCGGAAAAAAATATAGTCGGGCCCCTGTATAAAAATATTAAACCAACAGTATTGTTATTAATAGTTTAAACTTTAATTTTACAATTTTCTGATATATATTATTTATAGTACTATTGCTAATAACAATTTTCTTAAAATAGCCAAGGTAACCTGTTTTTTTTCACTAAAGAACTTAAACTAATAACTTTTTCGAAAGAAATAGCTGTTAAATACTATTCCCCAATTTCGAGCTATGCTGTAATATTTAACAAAAAAAAATATAAATAAATAAATAAATAAAAATTACACCCAGACTAGGTAATTAAGTAATATGCAAAGATTTTGCAACGGTAATTAAATTGGTTGATTAAATGGTTGGCTGGTGAAATTAGATGCAAGATAAGACTAAATTAATGACTTTATTGCCATATTTTATAAATACCTTATACGTCTAGATAAAGGAAAACTTAAATTGAATGTTACGGATACTTTAAATTCTATAACAAGTGTAAAACTCCTCGTCTGTAACTTGTGGCGGTCTATCTATATAGGGTTTTTAGTACTATAAATCAACATCTACGAGCCTTTTTGACAAATTAGGGTAGTCCCAGCAACTGTATGTTACATGAGTTTACCCACGTTTCTCTCAGACATTTTTGTCAAATATAATATTATTTATTAGTGCTTGTATGTATAGTTTTATAATACGAGATCAATCTAGAACAAATGTTACTTCTGCTGGTGATTCGGATGAATGAAATGAAATGTGGTATGGGTAATTTTTGTACAAAAAGGTACATTTTAATTTTTTTCACGACCATGTCAAAATTAAATTACTTAACTAAGTGGTATAGTCAAGACCATATTTATTTCATTTTAAAAGTGATGCCGCCAAGTACACAAAAAATGATAAAGTAAACAAACCTTTTCGAAAACACATAGCGTACCATAAAACCTGTAACGCGTGGCGTAGTCGTCGGGTTGAATATTTTTTACTGCAATAAATCATTGTTCATAAAAGGATTTATTTGCTTTATGATTTTTGTGTACTTGGCGGCATCGCTTTCAGAATAAAATAAATATGGGTCTAACTATACACTAAAACATAATATTGGTAAAATACTGGATACAATTCTTGTTATTAAATTCTGAAAAATATGGTTATATCCGCAATTGTTTCAAAGCGTCTTTTAAAAAAGTAAATTGCGATGACCATTATATCTCGGTACTGGATCATGTGATACATAGTGCTAAAGAGGCTATTTTTTTAAACTTTACCACCCTGTATCTTAAAGTGTTAGCTATTTAAGACATAAACTTATCGAAACTTTTTCCTTAAAATCACCAAAAGATTCATACTCTAAAACATTAAGCATCTAATTCTAAAACACCCTATATAGCTTAGACTTGGCCACACAGAAAGTGATGTTTTTAAATACAGGTATCTCTCTCTCTGCTTAAATCAACATTTGACAAGTATACTTTTTTTGTGTAAAATATGTTATAATAGAAAATTTCAATCTTAAAGTTACATACAGTTGGCTCAAATAGTTATTTTATTTTTAATTTGTTTAAGATACCGTAAGTGACGCCCTCTAGAGTTAACAATAAAATTTATAGCAAATTGTTTACCTTCCAAAACCCCCTTAGCCAAATATTGTTACAATACATCTAATATTTACAAAATTATTTATATAAAACGGAAACTAGAATACATTTTTGACCAAGCTAAATTGGGCTAAATGCTCATATTTTGAACTCAATAATTTTCCCTAGCATTTTTTTTCGCCCTTTTAAAAACACCCTGTATAAAACACTTATATGGGAAACCAATTTTTTCGGATTTCAACAGTCAATAAAGTAGCTAACCTTCTATTTTTGAATAATTTAATTTAAACTGTTAAATAATTTGCTTTCCTAAAATTTAATTATTTTATTATTATTTTTTTAAAATTAATTTAAATGGTGTAAACCTAGCTCTTTCTTTCGTTTATATTTCATAAATTGTACAGTTATTAAGTGATATATTATGTTTTTGTAAAAGTGTGTTTACACAGATGATGTTTAAATAATACAGGTTTTGAAGGTTTTGTTTTGCTTTCTTAGCTCAGAAATGTAGCAAAAGACATCATAAAATATAATTCATAAGAAACATTTATAAATTTTAGTTTGTCTTTAAAATTTTGGCGCCCAGACAGCAAACAAAGAATGTAATTCTAGGACGATAAGAGAAGAATGATACAAAAGTAAGGTCAGTATCTGAAGCTGCAAACTTTGCACAACATTTCGTTATGATACAATTTTTATGATTAACCAGTGTTGAGTTTTTTATTAGGATGAAATACAGGGTGTTTTAAAACTATGGGATTAGACTTGTAGGGGTTATTCAGTGCAACAGTAGAAAACATTTGAGTATAGGGACCCATCTCCGGAAAAGTAAAACTACGGCACTACGGCCCTAAAACGCGTTAAAATTGAGAAAGATGAATTGCCTAAATAGGATTTAATCCATTTAATGTTTGCCTTTTGTACAGGGTTATTGGTTATATTTTCACCGCCCATCTAGCTCTTTTATTGTAAACTTTAGGGAAAAATATTAAATACAAATATTGTAGCCAGTTAGATGTAGTTTATTTTAAAATTGGCATTTTATATACCGGGTGTCCCATAACTAAGTAATGAAGCAAACATACACTTTTTTAAATGGAACACCCTATATATTATTCGAGTTTTGAATTCCTGAAAAATTCTAGACATGTTTTATATACCATATCCTATACCTAACTTCAACTGTTCTTGAAATATTTTGATTTGAACATAAAAATATTAGTCTAAGCTTCATTTATCGACACCAATAACAACCGATCGTTTTTTTGCTTAGCAAGCCATGAATTTTGAAAGGAAACTGAAACTCATGTTAATTTAATTTTTAATATTAACGATGCAAATGCTCATAATGGCCTCCATTATCTTCAAGACAGCGTCTGTAGCCCCACTTCAATTTCTCTAAAGCACCATGAATTGTGGCTTGACCGTAATTGTTAATATTAATTATTTCTTGTCTAATAAGGTTTTCTATATAATTTATGTCTAAATTATTGAACGAATTTACTTTGTCCTTTAGAGCACCCCACAGGAAGGTATCTAAGGGCGTTAAGTCAGGACTACAGGGTGGCCATCTGATAGTTCCAAACCGTCCGATCCACTCTGGAAATTGAGTATTTAGTAAATTTTGAACAGCGGCAACATTGTGTGGCGGCGCTCCATCTTGCTGCCATATGATTTCATCCAAATTTTTGTTAGGAAATATTTGTGGAAGTTGTCCTAGTATATTTTCTAATAATTCTTGATAGCTACAACCAGTTAAAGAATTTTGGATAAAAAATGGGCCAACTATTTTTCCCCACAGTATGCCGCACCAAACGTTAACAGAACGACGTCCAGAAAATTGAATTGATTTTGTTAAGTGTGGATTCATGCTTGACCAGAAATGTGTATTTTTCTTGTTAAAAATACCAGCTGTAGAAAAAGAACATTCATCCGACCATAAAATGTTTTCAAATAAACGCGGATTTTCATTAGGCCTTTGAAGAATTTCTTGGCAAAATTGTGCTCTAGCTTGCTTGTTATTTTCAGATAAAAATTGCACTTTAGTAAATTTATATGGACGAAGTTTATACTTTCTCAAAGTCGACTGAACTTTCCAATATGACAATTCTAAATGTTCACTGGCTTTAGGAATCGAAATTTCGGGGTGTTCTAGAAAAGATAATTAACCCAGTTCATCACTATTACTAATATTATTATCAATTCTAATATCTTACCTTGAAAATATAACAAAATGTTAAGTTCTGTATTATCGTCTTCATTTAGCGCATGTGTTCGTTTCTTCCGGCTAAACGAAATGTTGCGATTGACACTATCATATATATTAGATATTCTCTTCTTGATCTTCTCCTGTTGTAATCACATTTTATAAAAACTTCGTATATTTGTTTTTTTTTCTTGTTCTGTAAAACCCATTTTTGAATAAACTTTATTTTGACAATTAGAAGACAGAATCCACAAATGGCATGGAAATGAACATCTATGTCAATTATTGTTTTTCATGGCTTGCTAAGCAAAAAAACGATCGGTTGTTATTGGTGTCGATAAATGAAGCTTAGACTAATATTTTTATGTTCAAATCAAAATATTTCAAGAACAGTTGAAGTTAGGTATAGGATATGGTATATAAAACATGTCTAGAATTTTTCAGGAATTCAAAACTCGAATAATATATAGGGTTTTCCATTTAAAAAAGTGTATGTTTGCTTCATTACTTAGTTATGGGAGACCCGGTATATAAAATGCCAATTTTAAAATAAACTACATCTAACTAGCTACAATATTTGTATTTAATATTTTTCCCTAAAGTTTACAATAAGAGAGCTAGATGGGCGGTGAAAATATAACCAATAACCCTGTACATATTATCATTACAAGTGTTTAAAATGTTAATGTTTAAAAATGTTTTTTTTTTTTAATAATAGTTTTTTAATTTAATAATTTTATTATATATTTTTTTATTAATTAATTCTGTTGCGATGATATCATGTAAGAAAGGTAAAAATTAAATGCATTAAATTATATTTAGGCAATTTATAATCTTTTTAAATTTTAAAGCCTCTTAGGGCCATAGTGCCGTAGTGCCACTTTTCCGGACATGGGTCTTTATACTCAAATGTTTTCTACTGTTGCCCTGAATAACCCCTAGAAGCGTGATCCCATAATTCTGAAATACCCTGTCAAAATTTATTTTTAATAAAAACATGTTTAAAATAGTAAAAAGATCTTTTATTTATTTATTTTTTAAAGAATAATGATTAAAGTGGCACAGCTAAAATATTAATGATAGTTTATTTTTAAATTGGCCTACATTTTTTAAATGAGAATCTCCAAGTCAAAACGCAGTTTTTGATAAAACACATTTTTTTAACTACCTTACTATTTTTACTACGCATTTTCTATTAATGAATTTTAAAAGTTTTTGAACCAAAATATTTATTATTTATTTAATAATAATTTAATATATTTTCATTAAAAACTTTTAAACCATAAATTTAGAACACGGAGTAAAAATTGTGACGTACTTTTAAAATTGTGTTTTTAGTGAATTGTCTTTCATTTTATTAAAAACTGCGTTTTAAATTGGAGCTCCTTAAATGTTTAATATGTTAAAAAAACCAAAATATACAGGGTGATCATTTTTATGTCGGCACTATTGCTAACCTCTTTAATATTGGAGATACGATATCGGTTAAATTAGCAAAGTAGTAGCATTTTTTCTGCTGATTAACGTGCTGTCAATAAAAAAAGTGAAAAAAAACAATTGAATATCGGATTTTCGATTTATTGCAAAAAATATACATTTTAAATGGAACACCCTGTTTGTTATATTGCCAATCAAAGGATCTGTCAAAGTTTTTAAAAAAGTTCCTATATATTTATTAAATTTTCAATGGTTTTGGAAATATGGCCATCCTCGGGAATTTGACAGTAAACTGGCATTTTTAAATAAACACTCTGTATATTACCTCACTATTAAATAGATATTTTAAAGAACTTTAAGAAAATACCTGTTTAATATGTCTATCTCTTACAGTTTTGAAAATATGGCCATTTTAAATCTAAAAAATAGTAAATATAATATCTTTTTTATCTTCGACACTTCTTAACTTAGAGCTTATAACTTTAAGCTGTAGAGATAATTAAAATTCAACATAATTTTCAAATTGGGATGGCCATATTATTAATACACTATAAAAGATAGACATATTATATGTGGTATTTTTTAAAGCTCCTTAAAATATCTATTTATTGGTGATGCAATATACAGTATTTTTCTGTTTTAAAAATCCCGGTTTACTATCAAATTTCCGATCAGCCATATTTTCGAAACCATTGAAAATTTGATAAATTACATAGGGACTTTTTTTAAAGCTCTTTAACAGATCTTTTAACTAATGATATAATATACAGGGTGTTCCATTTAAAATAAGTACAGTTTTTGCAATAAATCGAATACACGATGTTCAATTGTCGCGTTAATCAGCGAAAAAAATTCTACCACTTTGCTAATTTAACCGACTTTGTATCACCAATAATAAAGAGGTTAGCAATAGTGCCGACTTAAAAATAATCAACCTGGATATGTAATGGTTCATATTTAAAACAAGCACATCATAACAAACCCTCTCTAAAGACTATACACATTTTGCTAAAGAGCATACAGGCGCCATGGGTATAAATTATGAAATAAATGCCAAGAAGTTACTAGACAGATATGCCCACATTAAACGTGTGACAAGATATTTCTAAAGGTGCTATTTTGGTTATCATTACATAAATGTTGACCTATTTAAAGTGTTTTAAGTATTTTTAAAAATATTTTTATTCATCTCTAATATATTATCTAATATGGTTATTGCTTTTTGTCGAATAGTTCCCATTAGAATTTGGTTAAACGTCTTTAATTTATGGTATACCGGATGGTGCGTCGCCAAACGGAACATAGGAAATTCCATGTAAATTTTAACATCCTTTCCATTTTATTGTGTTTCATATATGTCTAATAGCAAATATGGGCATTTATTGAGGGCCCCCCAAGTTTAGTCCGAGGGGTGAGGCTGATGATGGAATTAAAGAGTGAGGACCTTTACAAATACGTGGAAAGAAGGTTTTGTGAAATTTTATAAAAAGAATGAAAGGTGAAAACAATAAAAAGAGGTTAGAGGACCTTTTTTTTTTCTTTTTGCTCTTCAAAAAATTTTAACCTCTTCAAAAAATGTTTGTTTTTTGCCACCTCACACACTTCTCCTCGGCCCATGCCCCCCTAAGAAAGTCGATATGACCGCCCCTGGGGGTCCCCTGCACTGGTGTAGATAATATTTTCGAATCACTATATCTAAAAACTGGGACATGGTACCCTCACCAAATTTATACCAGATGCTAGTAGCCTTAGTGGAAACACTTTGGTAAAAAAAATAATTTGCAAAAAAAAAAATTTTTGGAGTATCCCCCTCCCCTCACCCGTCAGAAAAATTTCAAGTTTTAAAAGAAAATCCTCTGTTTGTATTTTTTCGTAAATTAGATCAAATTTTGTCGACATACTCTAAATTTTGCTAAAATATTTACATTTTTCCGTAAATTAAAGGCATATAAAATTTTTGCATAAAAAATGTGAAGCAAAAACATTTCAACAGGTTTTTAAAAAAATATAGATATTTTTCAGAATTAAGAAATTGTTAACAAAATTTAATTTAATTTCGAAAAAAATACAAAATGGGGATTCTCCAAGCTATTAGCATCTAGTATAAATTTGGTATGGGTCCCATGTCCTAGTTTTTAGATATAGTTATATGAAAATATTATGTCAGTGGTCCCCTTTACATTTTACAGAAAATGTGATGAAAACATAAGATAACTTTTTGAAGAGACCAATCTGACAAAACCCTCGTGCCAAGTTTCAAAAAATCTTAGGCGAATCTTAAAATATTTAATTAAATGTAATTGAATTATATATCTAGGTTGGTTTGGCCTTACATACTAAGTGTTTTGGCCACGGAACTACTTATTTTACAATTGAAAAATAACCAAATTTCCTTGGCTTAGATAAACCCACACAGGCAGCAGCCACCAGCTAACAATTTGTAATAAGGCTTTGCCAAATCTTACGTACTATACAGCCGAATACAAGCAATGTTTTTTTTTCGTTCCATTAATCTTACAACCATTACATTTAAAGTAAAAGATAAAATTTGGTAATTTTGCAATTACATTTAATTAAATAATTCAAGATTAGCTTATTAAATATTTTTGAAATTTGTCCCGAAGGTTTGTCAGATTGGTTTCTTTAAAAAAAATACATATTTTTTCTGTGAAATGTACAGGGGAGCCAATAATTAACTCCCTTAAAATTTACATGAGATTTCCTATATTTCGTTCGGCGATGCACCACCCGGTGGGTAATTTTAAAGACTAAAAATTTTAACTGCCTAAGCCTTTAAAACAATGATTTTTGTTAGATCGGCGAAGATAAGCAAGTCTAAGCGTGGTTAGTAGTAGGATGGGTGACATCGCGCGCTTTTGTTGCTGGTGGGTAAGGTTGCTTATAGTCCTTGTTAAAACGATGCTATTAAATATTATACAAGATGTTTCTCAAAGACGGTTCCTTCCTATAACTTTATACATTCTTTTTTTTAACGAGGGTGACTCGTTAGCATATCCTGAAAAAGCAATTTATTTGAAATATTTTGGTGCAAAATAAAATGGTTTGTCCGTTTTAAAAATAATAAAACGGTTTTAGCGAATAATAAAATGGAACATTACAAAACTAAAGTCTTTATTTTACGTAGTGGGTACAATGAAAAAATGACTCATAACAATTTAGGTTTACATTCGTTTTAAAATACCCGTTGGCCACTAATCCCTCTTTTCTTTTCCAAGAATATGCTCTACGCATATTGACCAAAATATTGGACCTTTTCAAGTTATGAGAGGTTCTTTTGTCACCTCAAGTTTTATGATTTATTGTTTGGTTTACCTTAAACTTTTTAACTTTACGAGGTGAAAAAGTCACATTAGTTTTACTACGTGGTTATTCTTTTGCTGTAAGGGAAATATATTATTTTAAATAATCATAAATAGTCCCTAGGCAAGTAATAAAATTCACTTCATTATAATAACACTGTTTAAACCTTTTAGGGGGATTCCTTTTGACTAGTCTACCACGAAAATTCATACGGCCATATATGGAAGCAGTGCTTTAATCCAGCCTGTCAATGTCAAATGTTTCATTTGTCGGACTGGGCAAATGCGTTACTTTTTTGCGGGCAAGTTTACCATAATGTTTTACATGCAATTTTTAAACATTGAAGGTTTTAAAAGTGTTATTATCATAAAGTGAATTACATTAGTTGCCCAGGGACTAAAGCAATAAAAACTAAACAATGGTTTCTATGGTACAAAAACATTCTATTAGTTGGACATAATTGTTTTAAGAACCTTACGCACAGCGTACCAAAAAACCGTTTTAATTTATTTTATATATACGGTTAATGTTAAAGAAACAAGAATGTCAGTGGTTTCTTTAATGGGAAAAAGTTTGTGTTTATACAAATAGCTTTTAAAAAGTAGATTTGAGCCCGTACTCCGTATCTCGCAAGAAAGAAATTTCTTCTCTATTTTTCTATTTCCTGTCTATTTCGAACTCCGTAGTCTTTCGACTCGTTTTGCACTCACGAATGGACAACACGAACGCCTGGTCATTTATCCTGTTCTATTGTATGGCGTTTTGTATAAAGTAATCTCGCTCTTCTTACCTGCTGGACGTTTGTTTACATTCTTTTATAAGCGGGTGTTTGCGGGAACATTGACGACAATGCAATTTGTGATCCCAATATATTCGTTTAAGTTATGTTATACTGTATTTTGTTTAAACTTTAACATTTAAACGAGGTTTGAGCTTACTAATTAATTTTTTCATTAAATCCATGCAATCTAAAACACCACTTAATTTCAACTTTTGCTAATTCAAAGAGATTAATAATATTATATCCCGCTAACTCTCTCCTTTTTCACGCAAATCTTGTAGCTGTTTTTCTCCTCTATAATTTTTATATAAAATATAAAAAAGCTTCATACGTTTTAATTAAGCAAAAGATAAACTATTAAAAGCCGGAAATTTATTGGGCTTGATTAAAATCTGAGTAAATATGCCAAACAAATGAAATATTAGCAAAAAAATCTAATCTAAATATATTTTAAGAAATAACAAGTGTATTTTTTCACAAGAACCCACCGTTTTCAGGTCCAGTAGTCTATTATTTTTTATCCACTGCCGAAGAATTACGAACTATTTGGAAAGAATGTTACAGAGTAAAGACAAAAAATGGAAATGAAATTTCTTTCCTGTCTATTTCTTCTTTCTATCGAATAACAGAGTGCGCGAGCCGGTCAATTTGACTGGCGGGACTTACCGATTGGTTAAGATCATGGCATTCCCATCATTTGCGCCTAAATATGCGTCTATGTATATTTTTGCCACTTAGTTTTATGCTATTATCCAAGTCGTGAAAAGTATGTCCTAAAGCAAGCAAGGTATAGAAGTTTGATTTGACATCGGTCTAATTACCAGGTGTCTCTGTTTAAGTACCAATTTTAAAATATATTTTTTATACGGCTGCTATGTAAAACGCTAAAAACGCACGCTAAAGTCATTTTGAAAGTGACGTTTTGTACATGCCGTGTGCAACCATTGCACACGGCGTGTGTATGCTTTGCGCACGCTCCGGTATATTAATATGCCGCGCTGTAGTAAATCCCGAAATCCCCCTCTTAGGCTTCCCTACCATAACAACATATTTTAAAAACTCTTTGTAATGAAAAATTATTTTCTAATTTTTAGTTCGGTTGCATATAAAAGCGTGTTTTTTAGTTTTTTTAAACTATTATTTATTTTTCATTTTTAGTTCGATATATCAATTAGTTTTTTAAAAATAAATGCTCCAGTTTATTCACTAAAAAATGCCTTCGCCATTTTGTCAAGAGACACAGAGGATCTGTAAAGGAATTTATTTATCCTGGCGGTCCTAATCAGGATAACGGGATACTGTCTTTAAATTATTGCATTGTCATCGGTCCTTGATACGTGTGCAAAGTTTTAAAGAAATTGAATTGCTGGAAGTTGGTAAAAATTAGACTCAAAGATTCCGTTACATAGATAGATAGATAGTTACAACCCAAGCTAATAAAAAGCGTGTTAAAAATACCTCAAAGTCTCTAATTACCTTACCAACAAGTCCATTGTTTCATGTATGTATATCTCCTTCTTTTAATAAAACAGATTAAGTATCCTATTTATCTCTGTTCCGTTTTATCCAAACTTTAAGTGTAGTGTAGGTAAAACTGTGTTACCTTATTTCTGAAGGTTTATTTTACGATCAGGTGTAATTTAAGGCCTAGTAAAACAGACCCATATTACGGCAATTTTATTAAAAACTTTTTGCACCGCATCCCCTACATTTCACCAGACAGACGCACGGCTGCGATTGCGTTGCGTTGCGATTATGTATGGCCAGACATTTATGGGTAACTAGCCGACCCGTGCTCACTTCATTGGGCGTTAATTATATTTTTCTCTGAACCTTAATCATAATAAAATATAGCCTGTAGCACTTCTGAATAGTGTAGCCTTTTGGTTGTAAAATAATTTTTATGATCGGTTCAGTATTTCAGAAGACTAGCCCCTACAAACCATGAATAACACACATTTGGATTCGCAGTGGCTAAAAGCTTTTTTGGAATTTTTACGACCTGGCGAAGTAAACAAATCGAATACATTGCCGGCACACCGTGCTTTCCGTACACGGTTTTTAACTACCGTACTTCAAAGATGCTTTGAACGGGAAACCCAGACAAGGCGTTGCTAAATTCTTTCTGATAATGCGAATAGTCTGTTTAGCGCCCGAGGCTCTACCCCAGGGATGACTGGTATTCAAGCGCATAAACACATTTTCTCGCCTATGAGAGGTAACTTTTGTTTTGTGCAGGTAATCACAGTGGCAATCGATCCAGATCAGTGCTACAAACACACAAACAAAGTTGCACACTTCACCTCTTTATAATATTAGTATAGATGTATCTGTTCGTAAATTAAAGAGAAGTCTCGTGTCTGAATTGCTTAAAGTTACTTGTAATTATTCATCCTGGAGGTACGCGACAATTTGGTCGCCGCCTATTCGGATTCTACACTATGATAAAAGAAACTGGTAAAAGTTAAAGAAGTGGGTAACATTAAATCCCCCTTTTTTTGACATTTAAAACAAGTTTTAAAAAGCCTACATTCATTTATTTGTAAAAAAATCGATTGTCTGCAAAGTCGGTTTACTGACGATAGTTGAATGTGACAACGTCGAAAGAATCATTACCTTTATCGCCGCAATTATCGTTGCTATAAACAATCGACACCACATTCACTTTTCACTGCACGCTCACCCCAGTAGGAAAGAAACAGATGTCGAACGCTGCCGAACACGGAGATTGTGCCTCTTTCGCTCGTTTCGCGCTCTCGCTTGCACTTCAAGCCTTAAACAGAACGCGCGAGGTAACGCCGCATGAGTCATGTTTTTTGGTGCGTGCAGCCGGGTTCATCAAATTATAAGACGTTGTCACGTCAAAAAACACTAGCAACTCATTTTATAAATACCTCAAAGTCTCTAATTAAGTAACCAACAGTAAAAAGACATATAATTTACTACTATTATTTCTTGTACCACAGTCATTCATCGTCATTCAGTTTTCACCTAAAGGCAAAAATAAGGCCGTAAGTGTGCATAAAGTGTGCAGAATGAAGAATAGCCATGTAAATGTTATTCGTAATGTGTCGGCTCGTAAACTAAAGAGAAGCCTCGTGCTCAGATTACTTAAAGTATCTTGTAATTCATCTTGGAGGTACGCGACTATTTGTTTTTCCCTGTGTCAATTTCCATTCACGTATGGCACAAGTTATGGCACTTGTTTGAATGATAGTTGAAAGCTGTTTTGATTTCTTTTAAAATTTAATGTATCACAACCAGTAAGATGAAATAAGTACGCAGCTATAATTTTTTCATCAATTTGCAATAAAACTGTAAATCATTTTTTAAAAAATGTATACATACCCTAAGATTTTAAATAATTTATAACAACGATTAATACCAGATGCCCAAAGCTTATAATTTCTTTTAGAAGTATTAAATAATTTTAAATTTTGGTCGGATATACACCTATGGTTGAATAAGATGCGGATATCTGTTGTTTTAGCCTTTATGAGGTATTCCCGGTTAGCCATGGCCGGAAATATTTTTCTGGACGCTTAAGTGTTCATTGCCTAGCAAAACCTTTAACCTACAGCAATAAAGAATTTTAAGAATAAAAAACAGTACTGGAAATATGTACATTAACGTCTGATCGGAGAAAAATTATTTTACTAAACAATTAAAAAAGTGTTCAATATTGTTGTGCTAGTAACTTAATTTAAAAATATGAGAAATAATAGATAATACTTTTGGTATTTTTATTAGACCGTATGTATTACGATTCACTGGCTAAGATAATTCAACAAATTATTCTTTAAGTGGCAGATTAAAGATTACAGAATGGAAAATAATTAAGTTAGCATTTCTTAAAGGAAATATGAAGACAACATCCTAATTAGAATAAAAGCATATTAGATCTTATGATAATACTTAGTTTATAGCCATTTTATGCATATAGGGTGACTTCAACCAAGTATCAAGGATAATTTAAAAGCACATAAGATAAATACATACATAGAGATAATATATTGTTGCTAAAACAAATAAAACTTTTTAGATTCATGGTTAAGCTGGTACCAACTCAATTTTTTTTGTTAACAATATTTTTCCTTTTCCAACAATTCTTATGATAGTTTTACTAACAAAAGTGCTCTTGATGCCATACGTAAAAACTCTTATTAACCACCATGCATGTAATGTTGAAATTCTTGACCTTTCAAAACTAAGAAACAGTTTTTGTTTTACTTTTAATTTTGAAGTACAGCAGAAAGTAAAAGTTACCTTAGTAACTGTTTCAACAGTGCTAAAATTTACTAACTTGACACCTCGTTTATTAGTTTAAACATCTTTCTGACACACAATACATTTTGGGTTGGCACAATTTTGTTAAAAAAAATTATAATAATAATAAAAACACTGTGTTAAATAAAATGGTATAAAAACCTTAGTGGAAAGTGTCATTATTGTCAAGAGGAATGGATGGATACATAGTGCCGAGTTGAACGATTTTTTAGAGACAGTAAGAGGACGGCCATACTGAAAAGCGCTCGAGCGACAAGCGAGCGAGTGATTTTCTGCAGTGCGATGGGAGCATGTTAAATTTCGCTCGCGCGCTGGGTGTCGGTATGGCCACTTGCATTACCGCATTAGGTTTTAAAAAATCGCTTGACGCTTGCCTGCTTTTCACTCTATGTTCCCTTATGGAACGGCCAGACTGAAAAGCGCGCGAGAGACAAGTAAGTGAGCTACTTTTCGCAGTGCAAAGGATGCATATTAATTTTTGCCCGCCCGCAAAGTTTTGGTGTAGCCATTTGCATTTCAGAATTGGGTTTTGAAAAAATCGCCCGCCCGCTTGTCACGCGCTTTATAGTCTGGCCGTCCCCTAAGGCGTAAATGCAAGGGGCTAAACCGGCACTTTGCGAGCTGGCAAAAATTGACGTGCAGACAATGTCTAGCAAGAAATAGCTTGTTTGCTTGACGTGCAAAGGGAAATTAAATCACAATATTTTTTTTTCATGATTATCTAATTTATTTTGTAATATATTATTTACAAATAAATTTCCATTCCGAATTAGGTTTTAAAAAAATTGCTCGCTTGCTTGTCGCTCGCTCGCTTTCCGCTCGCGCGCTCTTGAGTCTGGTCGTCCACTTAAGGCGTAAATGCAAGAGGCCTCACCGGCACTTAGCGGGTGGCCGAAAATTAACGTGCAGCCCATGTCTAGCAAGAAATAGCTTGTTTGCGTGACGAGCAAGTGGAAATTAAAACACGACTTTTTTTCATGATTATGATTATCGCTCGCGCGCTTTTCAGTCTAGGCGTCCCTTAAAGCGTAAATACCAGAGGCTACACCGGCACTTAGCGGGCGGGTGGGTGAAAATTAACGTGCAGCCCATGTCTAGCAAGAAATACCTTGTTTGCTTGACTAGCAAATGGAAATTAATTTATTTTCTAATATATTATTTACAAATAAATTTTATGTTTCCGAGACTAGAGAGATTAAGTTAGGTTTAAAAAAATCCAAATTCAACAAAACTCACTCCTATAGAACTATTTGAACTGAACAAAAGTAGACAATAATTATTTTCCGTTCACTCAGTATTAATAAATTATTCATCTATTTTAACCTTACTCAACCACATAATGAGTGTGCATCGCTCATCGGCTTTTGTGAAAAAATCTATTTGATCAGACAGAAAATTAAACATTTGCATAAACCATGTAATGAGCCGACAACCCGGTTTCTTCAGTTTCTTGAAAGCGGCAAATCGGTCAAACAAAAGAAGAAGGCACGTCATTTTTACGTCGGTGAAGACTAGTTGACAGAACGTTTTTGTTGCAGCATGCTGCTTTAAATTGATCTATATTTCTTGTTTAATTTCTGCATAAAAACTGATGTACGTACATGTTTTGTAAGATTAAGATAAATTATTATCATCTTTTTCTATCAGTGAACAGCTGCTGTATAAAATAATTTTTAAAAGAGTCATTAAAACATATAGTATGAGTAGTAAGGGCTGAGTAGTACAAGCCTCTTACTTTTGTAAAATAAATAAAATAAAGGAAGAAAGCCCTGCTATTTTTTAAAATAGCTGACAAACTATTTTCCCGTGTGTAAAAATTGTATACAGAGTGTCTTCGGAAGCTCCTAACAAATTTTATTAATAACTTTACGAAAGAAGTATCTTTTTATAAAAAGTCCTGTGTGATGAGAAAGTACATTTTCACAAAAATATTTGAAGGTTGGATGTACAGGGTGGCTTAAAAATAACTTGTTTCCAAATTAAAATAAGGGTTATTTCCTAACTACGGTACCAACCTTTAAAGAGTGATTGATTATGTTATTTTATGAAGAAAAGTTATTATTAACGTATGTCCAGAGTTGCTTCGTCTTTGAGATAAAGGACGTAAATAATTTTTTTAAAAGTCTGTTTTTAAATATCTCAAATACGTAGCAAGATACAAAAAAATGTACCTCACTAAAAAGTTATATTTTTAGTTGCTTTATAGGAAAAAAATATATAAAAACTACATAAAAAGCCAGTGGCGTACAGTGGAAGCAACAAACAATGTTATTGAGAGAAAAATGTACGCCACTGCTGCTTTATGTAGTTTTTATATTTTTTCCTATAAAGCAATTAAAAATACAACTTTTAGTAAAGTACATTTTTTTTGTATTTGGATTCGTATTTAAGATACTTAAATGAAATCAGACTTTAAAAAAATAAATAACGCCCTGTATCTCAAAAACTTCGGACATGTGTTTATAGGAACTTTTCTTCATAAAATAACATAACAAATCACTCTTTAAAGTTTTGTGCCGTAGTTAGGAAATACCCTGTATATTAATTTGGTAAAAAGTCTTTTACGTATTTAGCTCCCCTCATTAATTTTTTAGTTTATCTTTAAATCCTAATTAAAATTAATTACTACAAAAAGTTTTTCATTTATAATTATTATGCAAATTACGTGTAAAAACCAAAAAGTATTGCATATTTGGTCACTCTTCTCTTCTTTTAAAAATGTAACCATTCATTTTTAATTTTAGATTTGGTGTGCCATTAATGCGCATAAAAATACGTTCCAAAAATATTAGACATTGATTTCGTGCTATCTTATGTTTAATGAATGGTAACTTATAAAGCTAGAGTTTCCTTGGACTGTCGGTCGCCGGAAACCGAAGCGACCACATTCGCCCAAATGAAATATTCACTTAAATGTGGTTTTATTAGAAGTGAACATTTAAATTGGGCGAACGTGGGTCTCGTCGGTTTCTACCAACCGACAGTCCTATAGAAAACCGTAGTTTTATTAAATGGTCTTCTTGTTGGGTACACGTCTGGAAAGAATGGGACCGCTTCGGTCCTGGTCGCGGGGTATTCGAGCTGACCCTGTTCAGCTCTATTGACCCCTATGAACTGGCCGGTCGCCTGAAACAAAATAAAAGAAAAACCCTCCAAAAATTCTAATTAAAAGCGACGTTTCGGTGGCAACTTTGCTACCGTTGTCAAGGTAAAAATAAAGTTAAAAAATAAAAAATAACTAATAGCTTGTATACCCTGGGATCAGGAACGCAGCGGTCCCATTCTTTTCAGGCGTGTACCTAACAAGAAGACCATCCAATAAATGAATCCGCCTAACCAATATAGAGCATATCTCCAATCCGTAGTTTTATATCCCTTGTCACTATACTAAGAATAATTAAATATGCATAAATGATTTAAAAGTAAATCTGGTCTGGTGTTTTTTTCTAGTAGATTTTAATGACAACGTTAAATTTTTCATATTTTAAAAATTGTTTGCAATTGAACCATAATAATATTTTAATTCTAAATAATCTAGATAAGTATATCCAATAAAAAACCTCTTGAAAATCGATAATAAATTTCCAAAAATGGACATGTTTTATTATTTAATAGATCTATATATAAACGCAAGAAATATCTAAAGAAATTATGTTCAAGTAGTTGTAGTTCTAATCATGACAGCAAGAAATATTTATATGCTTTTATAGATAACTGGTTAGTTGATTTAATCTACATATTTTTGTAATCATATACGCTACCGGTTTGTTACACTAACGTTGGTTGGTTGATTGGTTCTACAGATCAAACTTTAAAGGTTCTGAATAAAGTGTATTTATTTTTTGGTACATTTAGGTTCAGTAAGTGTCTTAAGCTTTTTTCCTTAAAAATCTTAATATTTAATTTGCTAGTATTGCGGACTATACCGGTATGGAAACCAAATCGTCGACCATAGCCAAATCGTACACTGAATCCCTTCTACCAACTTGCTATGTACTCTCCTAATTTCACCGCTGAAACGAGCTCACATATTCAAACAGAACGCAATCAGAGGCCCCTGACTTACCCCGCTATTGTCTGCCGTCCGCCGTGTCGGGCGTCGATTTTGATCCCACCTTAAATATTTCCTATGCTTTTAATTCCCTATGGTCAGCCAGTTGGTTTCCACACCTGTAGATGTTAATTTTTATCCTTAATGAAAACAAACCTTTTATTACTATGACACACTCACACACTGCTCCACTTGTTGATAATTAAATTTAGTTTTATGAATCCATTTTTAATTAAATGGATTTTTTAAATTAAAACCATTTTATTTTTATTAGCCTACTGAATATCCTAAAAACTTCAATTCTCTTGTCACCTCAACATATTTAGGCTTTTTGATTTTCAACAGATATTTATATTTTTAGTGGGGTAACAGGTTATTATTAAGGTCAAATTATATTTTGTACAGGAAGTCCCATTTTATTTGCAACTGCAGGGTATCTCAGTTTTTATTACAGATAAAACCTCGCGGTTTTTGCGAACCTGGGCCACTTTTTTGTAAGACAAAAAATGCCCCATAAACAAAATTGTTATAGTCCTCTTAGTTTCTGTGCTGATTTTAAAAATTTTGCCTTTTTAGGTACTCCTTGTCTTTCAGTTAACTAATACATTATCAAAAAATATAAAAGCGGATTTTTTATTACTTTTTACTTAAAATGCAGTAAAATAGTTAGATTTTTTCCATTTTTTTAATATTGGCCAATGTTTGATTTTTTAAATGGAACACCCTGTATGTTGGTCAAAAAAATTGCCGTTTTACAAGCTTTTTAAAAATATATAACAATGTTGGTTTATTTCCATAAACAACGACGAAATTCCCAAATTTCGTATTTCATACCTATCCAAAATTTTGCAGTAGGCCATGCAAACAAAACAATTAAACCAATTTTTTCATTAAATTGATTACTGGAGTGGTGTTCACGTCATGAATTTCCAAATTGGATTTTGCAATAAAACTTAATAGTGTTTTTTCTTTTGTGAAGCCGCGTGCAGACTTTCAACAATTCGCCAAACATCTGTCCAAACTAACCAACCTGTTTGCGCGCTCCTTTGACGTCTAAAAACCGGCAAGCTCTTCCACCGGCGAAACTTTGGTTTTTAAATTCTTAACCAAATGCATTACTTTTTTATTATATGTTTTATGTTACTGGGTGTTTCATTTAAGAAAATTATTGGTCAATATTTTAAAAACAATAATATTTGGAAAAAAATTTAACTACGCCACTGCATCCTACGTCAAAAGTTATATAATAAATCCGTTTTTACCTTTTAATTAGGTTATCAGTTAACCGACATACAAGGGGTTTCTGAAAATGAAAAATAGTTCGTAAAACCGCAAATAACTGAGATACCCCGCTGCCTGTTGCAACCAAAATGGGACAACCTGTACTCTGATGGTGCTATAAGATGGACTGTAGTGTTACCTTGCAGACATTCAAAAAACCCAGTTTATAAGAAAATATAAGATTTTTCTTGCAAAAAACGTAAATCTAGTTTAAACATGACAAGAAATGAGTTAAAGCGTTGAAGGTAATATTAATAGAAAATCCAAACCTTACTATACATAAGCATGTCATTTAAAATATATATATATATATATATATATATATATATATATATATATATATATATATATATATATATATATATATATATATATTTAAATTTTTCTTGTTTTTCTTGGACTTTAGGATTATATATTTTATGTTTTTACTTTTCTTGGGGTTTAAGTCCTTATAAAAAAATACTTTTCTTTTCTTATTTTTGTTGAATTTATTGACGTTTCGGTACTATTTGACCTTCATCAGAAATAGAAATACAGTTTTTCACTAAGCGCTTAAACAAATTTTTCGGGAACTGCTCTTTTTATGTGTTTGTAAAATTTCACTTACATAAGCACTTTTTTTCTTTTGGTTTTGTACATGTTTGCACTGTTACACTAAGGATAGATATGAATTGGTTCATATCTATCCTTAGTGTAACAGTGCAAACATGTACAAACCAAAAGAAAAAAAGTGCTTATGTAAGTGAAATTTACAAACACATAAAAAGAGCAGTTCCCGAAAAATTTGTTTAAGCGCTTAGTGAAAACTGTATTTCTATTTCTGATGAAGGTCAAATAGTACCGAAACGTCAATAAATTCAACAAAAATAAGAAAAGAAAAGTATTTTTTAAAAGGACTTAAACCCCAAGAAAAGTAAAAACATAAAATATATATATATATATATATATATATATATATATATATATATATATATATATATATATATATATATATATATATATATATATATATATATATATATAATTTTTAAGACTAATGACGGGTTTTAATATATGTGTAGACGTATAAATTAAAAGAGTACCAAAAAGACAAAACAAAACACGTACATGTTACACAGATGCTGCGTAAAAATAACTCTTGTAGTTGACAAATTCAATATCCCCCTTACCAATAATTTCAAGATTGGGAGTCTGTTTTAAATCTGACATGATTTTTTTAAGTATTGCAAATAATTTAAAAAGATTCAGGAAGTTTAAAAGGCAAGTAATGCAATATAATTTATTTTATGTCACTGTGATTGATCATCAAAATATGATACTTAAAGTGGCATAATATATTTTAACAACTCAACCAGACATTAACTTGCAAATTTAGACTAAGAATGTTGTAATTTTTGTGCTACTTTTGCCACACACTACGGATAATATCCATGCCTGTAATTCTTATATACAGGGTTTCCGGATTTTGTTGCAATTGCAGGGTATCTTGGTTATTATTAAAGATAGAGACCTGCGGTTTTCGCGAAATGTGTGCTGAATCAAAAGATGACTATAAAAGATTTTTCATGGCCCTCTTTGCAGAGTTGGGTCGAATACTGAAATTTGGTATTCTAATACGAATACGAATACGAATACCGTAAAAAAAAAGTATTCGAATACCGAATATTTTCGAATACCTACACAAAAAGTATTCGAATACTCGGTATTCATGAATACCACCATTGGGTATTCATGAATACTGAAGAGTAAAAAACCTCCTTTTTCTTGAAAGGGCCACTCATTCTTGTTTTTCTACGTTTTTTCATAACAAAAATGCATTGTCGTACCTTGTTCTTGCTTAAAAACTAATCATTTTGAGCATACAAGACGTCTCCCAAATTTTCCATAAATAACTTTTCTATTTTTTAAACTATTGACTTCACTTTTGGAATGGGGATCATGTACATACTATCTACGATTTACCAGATAGTCATGATTTAAACTGACATAATAAAATTTATTATACACATACCTTTTGTGTAAAATAGAGATAAATACATATTAGTCTAACCTAATACATAGAAAACATAGTTTGCAATGTCACTTTTTATATGTTGTAACAAGTTACTTATTTTTTTTTTTATAGCAAAACCCTAAAGAAGTTAAAATAATTAATTTAGATATATGTTTGTTTGCAAAAATAAATGTATATCTGTTCAAAATTACTTACCTATTAGGACCATAGAAACAACAGATCAAGATTTAAAAACATATTGAATAACATTTTTGTTTAAATTTGTAAATCTAACATTCTAAACTGTTACTTTGCAAATAATGTTATATATGACTTATATCAAATTTTACCCCGTCGTCAGCAAAACCACCGCGAACATGTTTTAACCCGCTTAAGATGCATAAAAAGTAACGTAATATTAATAAAATAATCAAACAGAATTTAAATTCAGGATTTGAATACCTGAATATAGGTATTTGAATATTAGTATTCGAATACCGGTATTCGAATACCAGTACTCGAATACCAGTATTCGAATATCGGTATTCGAATACCAGTATTCGAATACCAGTATTTGAATACCAGAATATTCAAAAACGATATTCAGAATAAGGAATACCGAATACTGACCAAAAAGTATTCCGTCGAATACCGAATACCAAACACATAAATCAATTCGAATAGTATTCGAATACCGCACAAATGTATTCTGAATAGTATTCAGAATACGAAGTATTCGAATACTACCCAACTCTGCGTCTTCGTTTCTGACATACAGGGCAAAATTATTTTTTTCTTTTTCGGTCCCCTCGTATTTTAGTTGTATTGTAACTTACAACCAAGGTAAAAACTGATATTAGTAGATATTTTTACGTTGAATCCAGAAATTTCGTTAGATTTTTTAAAATTTTTATATTTTTGAGATATAAACCAAACATATAATTTTTTTAATGGAACACCCTATATATTTTATTTATTAAATTACAACGAATAAGAGCTTTTCAAAAATGTATAATACTTTAAAGTTATTTTATAATTATAAACCCTAAATTGAGGTTTTTAATTTTAAATTGAATTTTGCATAGTGTGCTATTTTAAGCAGATATAAACTTTATAACAAAAAAATAAAGTTAGCCCTTAGTTTATAATTTGTTTAAATTTTACAGCAATATAAAAGTCTTAAGTACTTTACCTCGCCCAGCACCTCTATTCACCCCTCAGTTCCTTAATTTTGTTTACTTATTAATTAATTAAAAACTGAACAGTTTAGATCAGCTCCGAAGTGTTTATACTTAAAAGAGTTTTAAAAATTACTATGTATTCATAATTTTAGAAAAATATTCGATTTAAAAGAAAATAGTTAAAAACCGTGTAAAAATACTGTAACCAAAATTAATACATGGTTTTCTATTGTTTTTAATACGAGGGGGACCTTAAAATGAAGAAAAAAAAAAGAATTGTGTCCTTTATGTCAGAAACAAAAGAGGACCATACTGAAATATTTTAGTGTAATTTCTTTGATTCATCAAAAGTAGCAACAGTTCGCGAAAACCGCAAGTCATTATCCCTAATAATAATCTAAGATACCCTGCAATTGCAACGAAATCAGGACACCCTGTACAGTGAGTGCATTCTAATAAAAACGAGCCACCCCACATAACTCTGTTATTTGTCCACTAATTAAAAAAATCCTGAAATACGTCAATTTTAATTTATAAGGGGACACATTTTTGTGTTAAATTTTACTTGTTCAGGGTTATACCCTTTCCCCACCAATACAAATGTCAAAAAGTTTAAATAGAAAGGTGGGTCAAGTAATGCCTTGTCTTGAAGGGTTTTAAATTCTCTTTAAAACAACCTTTAGTTTTTTAAAATTGGTTTATTGATTTTTAAAAATGTACCCTAAAAACCGTGTTTTTAGCACCTGTAACTTTTTTATTTTCTAAATTTTAAATAAAATTTGGTGCGTAGGTATATCACCTAAATGTGCAATATTTTATGGATTCACTTGTTTTCTGTTACTTGCGGCTTAGCCAGAAATTGACCTTCAGTTTTCTGTTTAAAGTGGTACACCCTGATGTATATTTTTATTTATTTGAATGAACAATGCCAATCCAGTACAATGACTTTTTGACATCTAACCTATAAATATTTTTAATTTTGATTTACCGTTTCAATATTACGATTATTCTTTAAATTTTGATCCAAAATTACGGAAAAATAAATGTAACTATTTATTTTGTCGTGACTACTTGGTCCAAAATTTAAAAACAAGTTTTTACAGTTATGGCACTCTAAATTAGAAATTAAAAATTTAAAATATTTAGAGGTCAGATGTCTAAAAGCAGCAAATTGAATGCCATTATACTGAGAATATATGTTTCTATTTAAATAAAATTAAAATATACCGGGTGTTCCATTTTAAATAATAAAGTTTAGGTCGTGTTCAGCTAAATTAAAAGTAATAAAAAACAACTCAATCAATGAAATATTGTAGATTTTGGTGATACTCTACTCACCAAATTTTATTTAATATTAAAAAAAAGACAGTTACAGGGTCTAAAGACAACAAGTATTTAGGGTACGTTTTTGAAAACTCCTGAACCAATAAAAAAACTAAAGTCTGTTCAAAAGAGAATTTGAAACCCTTTAGGACAATGCATTACTTGACCCCCTTTCCCATTTAAACCTTTTGACGTTTGTGTTGGCGGGGAGGGGATAACCCCGGAGAGGTAAAGTTGGGCACGAAAATGTGTCACAGTAAAAATTAAAATTGATGTGGTTCAGTTTTTTTATTAGTGTACAAAAAACCAAATTATAAGAGGTGGCTCGTTTTTATTGGAATGCACTGTATAAAAATAAACATTTTCACCTTATCAAATAAAAAGACTGTTCGAGAAAATACACGACTATATTATTTACTTAGGAGCAAATAATTGTCTATTTTTTATTTAGGTTTTTATTTTAAACTTGTTGCCTATGTTCAGTTTTTTAGAAAAAGTTGCTTTTTTTTATTCGAAAACGAAGCTGGATACAAAGAATTTTTTTAATTTTATTATTATTATTATTATTTCTGTTACTTTTAAATAGGCAATTGTTATTGTACTGTAATTAATTCGCTAGCGCCTTTTATGTTTCTTTAGAGCAAGTTTTTAAATGTTATAAAAAAGAAGTATACTTACCCTTTAACGCTAAACTCGTAGTATTCGTTTATCCTAAAATAAAATATTATTAGTTAAAAATGTTAGAAGGTATTATTTGTCAAAATTTTCAAAAATAACTTATAAAAGAATTACTTTAATTTGTAAAAATTTGTTACTCTTCAATAATTTCCTGTTTTTTTTAAGGGCCTGAATTAGGTCACCAAAACCTGAATATTCATTTTTGATTGCTAAATTGTTAGATATCACCAAATGTAACCTAATAATTTGTGGTAAAAATGTGTTTTAACTATTTAAATTATATTAAAATATTGGAATACATTACTACTGTTAAATAATAAAAAAAATGTATGTGAAGATAATTGGATCATTTTTAGGTAAAAAAAAGCATAAAGCATAAGTAAATTTGTAATAAAACATTTTGAGGTTTTAAAATTTGTAATTATTAACTTTTTTTAATTTTTACTTTAATTTTAATTAGGTATGATTTTTTTGCCTTTAAAAATAAGTTTGGGAATTTAAAATTTTTTAATTAAGTTTATACAAATCCTAAAAGAAAACAAATTATAATCAAATTCAAATAAAAATACTACATTACCTATTTCAAAAACTATAAATTTTTTGAAATAGATATTCTTTACAAATTTATCCTAATTTTTATTGTTTAAATAGGATAAGGTTATAAAACAAAGAAGTGGCAATTAAAAAAAAACTTTAAAGATTTTTGTCGATATAGTTTTTAAGGAATATTTTTAAAAACCGCGTATTTATTAATTGTAAAAATATCAATACAGTCTACTAAAAGAGGTTATTTTCTATAGAAAATCAAATTTGAATTTCTATAAGGGCCTTTAGAATAAATTGATCCGTATGTAATGTTTTGCACACGTTATTTTTAACATTAAATTTAAAGACAGTGGGCTTTAGGTAAAGGACATTAGGCATAAAAATGTTTTAAATGCTAGACAGAATCATGGTTGGTTGGTTAATTTATTCTTGGCTCTGGTCCCTTTCGGTCCAATTTACCAGCTCATTAGGGGAAAATCTGGATAGTCAAGCTCGTAGCTCCCAGAAATTCCGGATTCTTTCACGGTATGTTTGTCTCGACATTATGAAGTGGCAGAAATTTCGGCCATCTTCCCTGGAACTGCTACTGTTATCGCGCATAAGTGGTTTCTTTCAGTGCTGACCCCCCGCGACGTCCGCCTCCATTCTTCGCCATCGGAAAACACCTCATGCAGCACGCCAAACAGGAAAAAGCAGGTTATAGGAATCTTCACTCACAGCGCCTGGTTCTAGAAAAAAGATGCTATCTCAAATTCAGCTGTGAGTTTCCTATCTTCCTCGGGGCACCAGAACGTCTTCTACATCCTCCATGCACGAAACCACACGAGAGCCGCATGACTTACTTCCAACGTCCTACCACGACTGAGAACGAACGGAAACTGAGACAGAATCTTAAACCTTACTAAACTAGGGTGTTCTATTTAAAATAACTCCTTGTTTCACACTAAGCTGGTTTCGCCGGACAGAGTGATGAAAAATTATACGAAGCCTTTGATTTTGCCGACTTTCCGCGTTCTTTACGTGTGAAAGGTCACACAAGACTCCATACACTTGGATAGCGTTGGTCCGTCGGCCGCATTTCCGGCTTCCGCTAATGTGAAAAAGCAGTAAAAACGTTGAAAATGTTTCTGCAAGTTTTCAAAGCCTACTTTTGAGAAATCGATCGCAGCAGTTCTACTCTACTCTGTATATTAATGGTGCCTATTTGCTGCAACAATCTGAATTTTTAAGTTGTTGCAACTTGTTGTGAGCGATGTAAGATTTTCATATTCCTGAATAATAAGATAAACATTTTCTTACGAATCTGCACCAAAAATCTCCTAAAACATTTCTGTCAACAGACAAGATATACTGCATTTGATACAAGTTTCCTGAATTTATAACTTATTGTTATATGGCGCATAAACTTCTCTGCCAACAACGTCTAATAAATTAACACTAGCCGCTGCAAAAAGAATACATCCATCTCATGCCAAGCAGGAAAGTTTTCTATCTGCTATGCAACATTTGTTTCTGGAGTTATAATTCTATTCGGATAATTAGGCTTGTATGTATAGCTTTGGGATAATTAAGATGTTACTAAGATGTAGCACTTAAATGACCCCAATGTGTCGTGTGTAACAGTAATATATGTATGTTGTCAAGATATTTACACTGACATAGACACGAAAATTTATTATTTAAAAAATCATTGCCCACACAATACATATTTTCTAGCCTATTTTCTTTAATTAAATATTTTATATTAAAAAGTCAAAAACACGTAGGAATTTAAAGACTTGAACACTTTTCTCTTCTATAATTTTTTTTTGTCCACAAAGTTTTATTTTAAAATAATAAATTTAAATTGCTGTATTAAACCTAGAAAGAATAGGTTAAACATTAAGACTTGGTATTTCTTTATTTAAGTTTGGGTGGTTGGGTTTTGTTAACATAAATAAAAATAAAGGGTTATTACAATGTCATTAAACTGATTTTTATCCCTTTAAATGCAAAACATTATGTAAAAAATTGTAACTGCTTACAAAAGATTATTCTATTTTTATATTTCTTCTAAACATCACAAAAATGTGTTTTAATGATGTATGATTTTCCAAACAAAACAATTTCGGTTTAAAACTAAAATAGGTTTGTTTTAGAATTCAATTTCAGCATTTATTCTTGTTTTCCCAGATTCTTTAAATACAAATACATATACAGGATGTTCTTTAAAAACATGCTAATATTAAAGGGGTGATTCTTGGACTAATTTGAAGAAAAAAACGTCCTAAAAGTCCTAACTTTTGACATACAGAGTGTTAAAATTTCCATAAAAAATCAATTTTTTAAATATTCTAACTATCCTATACCCAATTTTGTTTTAATTTGGCAATATTGTTAACGGCATTGAGGGGATAATTTATCACTAACTTTACTACATTTAATAAGTACAGTGACGTGTCGAGAGGCAAATGAAGGAATATTTCTTTCAAAAAAGGTACGCCACTGACTGTGAAAATGTGTGTAAAGATTGTGTGTTTTTTTTTAATTAAGCAAATAAAAGTACAACTTTTATGTCTTCTTATTTTTTTTTCGTATCTTGTTTAGTTTAAGAGACAAAAAATCAATTAAGTGCATATTTTTATACCCTAATAGAATCATTGCGGGATCTTTTTCTTTTAAAATTTTGGTTTTATAATTTTTAATTAGCAATTATGTAACAAAAATATTAAATACTTTTTAAATAAGGTTTATATCGAGTTTAACAGTTTTATTAAAATATGTGTTTTTAAAATGTTTTGGTTTTTTAAAACATTTAACACCCTGTATCTCAAAAGTTAAGACGTTTAGGGCATATGTCCATAGAAAGTTTCTTTAAATAAGTCCAAGTTTCACATAAATATTAGCATGTATTTAGGGAACACGCTGTATACCTTATATTTTAATAAAAAATATTCAAACAACTGGATTCTTTAATGACGCAAGGAAAATTTTCATTTTAATATTTAAGACCATTTTTTTATTATAAATGACTTAAAAGATATAGCTGACGTTTGCACGCGATAGTGTATAATTTCTTAATAACATATATATCACCAGCAACAAAAAAACCAAGGATGTATAAATCGTTTTTACAGGCCGTTACAAATTCAAAGGGTCACCTTTAGGATCTTGGAAACGGTAAAAGATAAGGGTTAGTTAAATTGGGACAAAGGTAGCATTATTATGCTTTACAATATTTCTTTAAAAAATTACAATTAAGAAATGTACAACTTTATCCTATAACATAAACATAACCAAATCTCATTTAAAAACATACAATCCAATTTTTTTCTTTCACGCAAAAAACAAATAATAGATATACTCATAAATATAAAATATGTCTCTTTAAAACATCTAATTACTAATTACTAAATACCTCTTAAAAAATAATACCTAATAATATTCATAAAAAACTTAATCAAGCTAACAATATTTATTACACAACTATACATATAATAAAATAAAAACTTGAATAAATTGAAACTATGTTTAATTACTAATTAAAACAAAAATATCCCAAAATTCCTCTTTTCTTTTAAATTGCAAAAACATACTAAACCAAAACAACAACTTGAACCTCAAAACAAAGACAATACAAAAACAAACGCAAAAATTCAGTCTTTTCCAAATGAACTTAAATTTCCATAGCTTATTTACATACTAAGTAACATAAGACGAATCAAAAGCAAATATTATAATGTGTAAATTAGAAATAATTTATTACTAAAACGTATCTGCCGAAATAAATAAAATCTAAACTTTAATAATTTTAAAAAATAATAATATGCGCGCTACCCAGTACCTAACATACTTGAGCAGGTTTTTCGACTTAAAATTTTTCCTAACAAAAACAAATAAATTCATTTAGACTATAATTAACTAATTAATTATTATGAAACAAACTTAAACTACTGTAAAAATACAGCAAAACAGCTTTTGAAGGTCACATCCGAAAAAGGCTGCACTGGTAAAGCCATCAATCGTTATTTTATCACAGGGGATTCCATCTAACCCCCCCATGTTTCATGGGACGCAATGAGGACACCGACAAGAGACCAACCTGGCTGCTGCCTTACACACATATGTATTGTTAAAATATGATTGTAAATAACCAATTATTTATTAATAAAGAGATGTTTAATATGAATGAAAGAATGAAAATGACTTTACCCTAATTTAACTTATCGTTCGCGGGATCCTAAATAGTTACGGACCATTTTTCCAAGTCGTTTCACTAACAAACTAATTTCTGTATCTTCATTTCTGTTGAAAAGGCCCACTTTTTTTCTTACAACAATTTTCGTTGGTGGTAGCTTACAAGGGTAGCAGGAATTAAATGTGTTGATTTAACAGATACCAAAAATTTATTACAAAGTGGAGATTTTCTTGTTTATTTTTAAGATAATTATCTAAATAAACCAAAAAATATTTTTTTCTAGACGTAAGGTTTTATCACAGAGTCCCCACCACTAACATATATGGTTAACAACAGTCGTGAAAATAACTACTAACCAGCTGATTTTTTCTTTTCTGATTTAATAATATTTATATAATTTTAACACCCACATTGTCCTACAAATTGTGAGGTACGTCATTCTGATTTTTAATATTGCATTAAATTAACATATTTATTTTCTACTACCCCTGTCGACTACCAACGAAAATAGTTGTAAGGAAAAAGTTGGTCGTCTCGTCAAAATAAAGGTACTACCAAAGAATTAGCTTTTAGTAATGACTTGGAAAAATGGTCGAGGGATCTCAATTAAAAGGTATTTATCACTTAGGCTGGCCAGCGTCGCGACGCGACAAACTGTCTCACGTAACGTATTTAAATGAACCCCCTCCAATATAGATACGCCGCTCATATTGGCGAAGTTCTATTTAAATACATGTAAACTTTTTCGGCGAATTTTGTCACGTCGCGACGGGTAGCCTAGGTGGGCAAGCACCTTAATGGTGACCCTCCACTTGCAACACTCATATATTATATAGTGCATTTCTTTAATGTCCTTTTCTACAAATTAAACAAATTAATTCTAACATATTAAAACTTTAGGATTTAAATCGATGCATAAACACTATATTTTAAAGAAAATTAATAAATAAAAAATTTTAGGATGGCTGTTGGGCGCCATCTTGAAAATAAATAAAATGGAATGGGTTCAGGAAGTCAGAACAAATATATTTTTAAATTGACAAAAAAACAAATAAGATCAAACCTTTGTGTGAAATAAACAGCCATAATGTAAATATCATACGAAAAACAATTTAGAGCAGTACTTAGCTCTTAAGAACACAAGAAGGAACAGATTCAGAATAAACTTTCACTCCATTGTATTATAAATATTTTCGGTATTTTCATTTCAAGAAGACTTATACTTTTAGTTTCATTTAAGTCTTTTAGACAAATGTAAAAATCTACATATTTGTTTTTTCATATAATAATAAGCGTCCAGCAAGGATAACCATTTTAGCTCATATAATTTATTTTAAATAATTTTTTGTTAAATTGGATAAAGTGTGAAGGGTACTAATAAATAAACAAATTCATTTTTTTGCTTTTCACGCATTTTTGAAAAAAAATCATATCTTACATATATTTTTTAAAAACACCGTTTGCCTAAAATTATTGTTTTTCTGTAGCTCAGTCATATTCAAAATGGAAAAAAGTGTATAAAGGAAACTTGTGAATAAATATAATATAGAAAGGTATAATCCGATGTAATAGCTACGACATAAAATTGATTTTTAAATAGAAACCATAGTTGGCTATGACATTATTAAAAATGCCTTTTTATAGGCTTTTGTGTGGCAATGTCTGCCCAACTCATTTAAATAGTGCTTGTACTCATAATTTAGAGTTATTGCAAATCATGTTGACAGTACCATTAACCTAAAAAAAAGAAGGAAAAAATTTTAGTTGTTTTTCTTCAGAGTGTTTTATGTTGTAGGGTTTTGTTAAACACATTTAAAGAAATATTTGTGAAAAAGCAAGGTTTTAAGTATTTTTACTTCTAAAATCTTTCGATTTTGTGCTCGGTAGCCATTCGGTTTACACGAACAGATCCGAAGTTAAAATAAGACCTCAAAATAAGGCACGACCTAAAACCGACCTAAATAAAGCCAGGCACTATCCCTATTAAGAGAGTCCTAATCCCACCTATGCATCTGCGTAAGCTCAGATGTCAAAATAAGGCCGGTATTATTAGTGCCTGGCCTTATTTTACTGTGCAATATTTCTCTAATTATTTGATACCTAGTTACTTTATAAATACAATAAAATTATTTAAAATAGATATCTTTCTGTAACGACATCCTTAATGCCGCATGATATAATATACCCAAAGATAGTTAACAGTTTTAAATAGCTCAACAGGTTTTCACCTCCTGGGTGGATTCTCAGCGTCTTCTGCTAAGTTATTTACTGAAGTAGCCGCTTAACAACTTTTGCTTTAACTTATCTAATGTACGGTCTAATCCTGGAATTTCATTCACAAAGAGGGCTAATAGTATGTTTGTATATACAGCATAGAAAAAGACGAGTGTAGAATACCAACAGGTAGAGAATTAATAAATAATTCCGGCATGTAAACAAGATGACACACCGCACAGTGCGTCGATATGTGGATAAAAATACCAAAATTAGTATTCATAATAACTTAATTGTATTATATGTGTAATTATGTGGTAAATATATGATAATATTACAGTATTGCTTTTTGTATTAGTAAAATATTGTACCCTACTCAATTTTTAACAGAAATATTTTGGTGCAGTAGGACTGATAGGATTTTTTCGCAAAATCTCTAACCTGTATGAAAATCGTTAAATTGTAATAATTCTAATTAAAAATTAAAAAAAGTACTTAAACACCTTTATTTTTATTATTAAAGGCATGCTCTACTCATTTTATTCTTAAAATATTGATGGTTTTTAGAAATATAATAATAAAGTCACATTGATTAACATCAAATAGATAAAAACAATGTAAACACAATGTAAATATTTACCTACCTCATTTTTTCTTCGTGTTAACCGTATTTATCGGAGTGGTTCAAACCGCATTTTAAATGACAATATCAATATGAGAGTTAGATTGGGACAGGTCAATCAATTAATTGTTAATAATTAACATAAATAATAGAGCTAAAGCTTAAGTTGAAACCTTAAAATAGTTCCTTAACTTGTGGGAAAATAAAATGACTTGAAGTATAATTGTCGTATTTGCAATAGTTTAATTAATTTAAAACACAAAAGAGTGAGATAAAAAAAAGTTTTAGGGCATAAAATATAATGGGTTATATAAAAAATAAAAATAAAAATTTATAAGGAATATTTTTTTCTTTAAAAATCATAATCTATATCAACAATTGAATAGAATTTTATTTTTGATTATCTTATAAACAATGCAACAATTATTTAAACAATATCGCTAAAAAATATTTAAAAAATATTTTCATGTAGCTATGAACCATTGAAAATCAGATTAATGGAGATATTGTTTTTTTAATGACCTTAATGCAATTTTTGATTTTTTAAATCCTTTTAAATGTTAATAAAAAAGTAGAAAATTTACATTTTTAAATTATTTAAACGGAAATCTATTTCTATACCTCTTAAGAATAACTCAACAACACGAAAAAAAAGGTTGTAGTTGAATAATAATCGGGCTTTTTATGTTAATATTTGATTAAAAAAAGGTGTTAATTAACTGATAACTAATGGAAAAATGGGGATAAAAGTTTTTGGCTGGTAAATAATTATTTACGTATCCTAATTTTGCAAAATTTTTTAAATTCTTTAATTTTCAAATTTAATATGACAAAACGATTTTTTGTTGTTGCCATGGTCCAAGGGACGGACCGCGCGCAAATGTCAGACTGCCCGCTTTTAGCGCTATTTAAGGGGCTCTGTAAAAATTATAAATATTTAAGATACAGGACTTTTTTATAAAATTTCTTTCTCTTTTTAAATCTTTTTTAAATTTTGAATATCTTTTATAGTTTTTGAGATATTAAAAAAACCAAACCTCTACTTTTTTGTTTATTGTTTATAACTTTTGAAATTTTTATCGGCCCCTTTCGGAAGTTTTCCTTATTCATTCTATACAATATTCCGAATTGAATGAGACCTTGATCGTAATTTTCGTAGAATACACAAAGCAGTTACCCAAAAAGGTACATGTTGACTAGACTAAAATGTTTTAAAAATATTTTGAACTGCATTACCACGAAAAACACCGCTAGACACACGGCAATGTGTCAAGCTAATTTCAAGCAAAGGAACTGGCTACACCACCGCGTGTCAAGCCAAGTTCAAGCAAAGGAATTGGCTACAGCGCCGCGTGTAATATTACACGAACCAGTTGGTGCCCTTTTTGACCCCTTCATAAATCAAAACTTATATAACGTAAATACATGAAACTACGTGTGTTCATAAAGACAAATCGTCAATTTTCTACTGACTGACTGAGTTACTGATATATAGATCAAAACCTAACCCACTTCATACTTGGTAATTGTGTGTAAGCGTAGAAAAAATATAAAATAAAGAAAAGTTAAAAAATAAGGGGAATAAATAAAGTTCCCCATTTAATTAAAAATAAAGTAAATCAGTTAAAAAACCTAATAAAATAAATAAAGTTATGAAAATTAACGAAGAATTAATAAACTCAAGGTTTTACAGGGTGTTTAATGTTCAATGGTTTCACAGGGTATCTCGAAAACTGTATGGCATATTAAAATTCTAATAAGTCTCTAAAGTTTTTCAAAGCTTAAAAGCAAACGATTTAAAGAAAATGGTCAAAATCTGAAAATCACCCTGTAGCTCCGAGATGAATCGCAATAGCCATAAACTGTTTTCACAAGAGTTGTTCTCAAAAAAGAGATTGAGAGTTCGAAATTATAATTTTGATAGTGCATTGTATATTTCTCTTGTTTTGACAACACTAAATTTAAAAAGTTTTTTTAAAAGTGCCTACAAAATTTATAATCAGAAAATGTTTTGCACTAATAATGTTTTAAACCTAAATATTAACCGATATCGCAGAAAAACAAATATTTAATTTTGTGAAAAAAACAAAATTGTATATTTAAATGTAAGTTTGAATATATTTTTTTACAATTTTTTATATTAGCAAATATACAGTTAAGTAGCAAACAACTTAAAAAGGTTGTATAAAGTAAGCAAAAACACCTTCGAGATGGATCGCAAAAGTCATGAAGTGTTGACACTACAGTTTTTTTCTCGGAAAAAAATCGAGAGTCTTGTATTAGATTTTTGATATTCCTTACGGTTTTCCAGATACCCCATAAAACGATCGAAAATAAAACACCCTGTATATAAATTATAATTTTTAGCTAAATCTGCAAAAAACATAAGGTTTTTTTTTATATAAAGTTTTAGTTACTATGTCACAATTATACAAAGGATTGAACTGTTGATGGCTTCTAGTTTCAAACTTAAACCTTTTTAATGTATTTCTGTTGCATCAATATAAAATCAACATAGAATACCAATTATGTAACGTTTAAAACTTTTAAGATCAAAGCTTCATCCTGTTTCCTGTTTTTAACCTACGAATAAAAATATGGGGCATAGATACATCGATAGATAAAAGAATCGGGTTAACTTGCTTACATCTAAAAACGTAATGTATGTAAACTATCTTGTGATAATCGTTTTCCTTTCGGTCGAGTAACATTTTCTGGCATTTCCCCAAAAGCTGACATTACATTAATAAAACAAATAGAATACGTAGTTTGCATATATTTGAACATTTTCTTGGTAATTTTATTGTTTTAAAAAGAAAAATTGGTGTTTTTATGATTGCGTCTAAAATAACAGTGATTTTTAAATTAACAATGTAAGTTTTATTTGCAATAAAGACAGATTAAATTCCGTTATCTCTGTTGTTCTACAGACATTTTATGGTATTATGTCTTATGTCAAAAGTACATACACTTGTTTTTTATGATCTTTATTTCCTTAATTTATAGATGGTTTGTTTTCTAGTATTTTGGCTAACAGTTTTACTAAATGTGGCGTCTGTTTCTAAAGCCCAAGCGGAATCAGCGACTCTTGTTTTATTAGTTCTCTTCGTGTTATCCTCTCCGGTATTTTCTGACTTTTTTTTCGTTAAATGTTGAGATTTGCTACTGCTTACAACAACTTGGAAATTAATAGATGCAGTACTTCTAAATCTAAACGTTAAATCTCTGACATGAAACCTTGTTAGAACCAAAAAAAGGTGATGAACTTATGGTTGTCCAAAATGGTCGTCAGACCAATTGTAACCTACGGTTCAATTGCCTGGGGTGCAAAGACGCTACCAGAGACGGCAATAAGGCAACTACAAAGTATACAAAGACTTGCCTCTCTATGTATTATGGGGGCCATGAAATCGACCCCTACTGCAGCACTGGAAGTGCTGCTTAACCTACCGCCACTTCACATATACATACAGGGTGAAGTGAAAGCGGTTCAATACCGTCTCAAACAAGGCCAGAGTCCTATCATAATACAGGAAAGGGCCATACAGTGTAGATTTAAGGAGGACCAAGAAGACAAATCTCTGTGTGAGATGCCTTCGAACAAAATGGTACCCAAGCTACTGGCTAAACAAGGGTTTTAAAACAATGATACCGGACAGAAAGGAGCTGGGTGGCCAGGCCCTCCCATTAAAGCCGACCTAATCTGGTATACAGACGGTTTCAAAACAGACCAAGAAGTTGAAGCAGGTATATATGCGGACAAACGAAGGACGAAAATAAACTTGGTTCTCTGACGACAGCCTGCTTTGTTCCTGGCCGAAATTGTAGCCATAGGACAATGTGCTAGGAAAATTATTAGAAGGAGGTATATGGATAAAACCACAGTAATTTATTCGGACAGCCAGGCAGTCATTAGGGCGATCAGTTCATGAAAACCAGCTCTAAGCTGGTGTGGGACTGCGTAGTTACCCTGGAAGAGGTGGGTGCGTCCAACAAGCTAACCTACTGCTTGTGTACCAGGACAAAGGACACGAAGGCAATAAGGAAGCTAATAAATTGACAAAGGAGGGGCTGGCAGGACAATGGTAGATCCCGAGTCCCTACTGTGGTATTCTGTCGTGCCAAGTAAGGTCATCTAGAGTCGGGTGATGCTCTGTTGTGTAAAAGCGCTGGGTCGTTGGGCGCACAACCGACGTGAGGTAGGTTCGAATCCTGCTGCGGTCAAGGTCAGAAATTAAGTGGTTAGCTCAACAACAGACGGAACAGGGCGGGAGTGCAAAATGTATCGACGCTAATAACCAGCAAGGACTAAGGCGCTGGAACACAGTCTGCCGTGTCATACTAGTCATACGCAACCGTAGACATGCGGTTCCTATCCAGTTGGAAGGGTTTAATATCCCCCTGGGTGGAGACGTGGTCTTAAGTTGTTGCGAATAGGACCGTGGTTCAGAACTCACGTTAAGCTGTAGGTCCCGTCTGGCTGACATCATCCAGACGTAAAAGAGGCACAATAAGCCGAGCGGCTTCAGTGCCTAGGTTATCCCGGACCCTATTCTAAGGCCATCTGTTAGATTATCTAGTATATGGAAATCTCCAAAACTGGGGAATAAGAACATCAGGACAATGTTAAGTGAAAATATGCATTAAGGTTTACTTGCGAGAATTTACGAAAAACCTTCTGAATTACAACCGGAAGGCGGTAAGAGTAATAATGGATCAACTAATAGGTCATCACGGACTAGATAAACACCTGGAAACTATAGGCCTGGCAAAAGAAAACCTATGCAGTTTATGCCAGGAGGAGAAAGAAACCGCAAAACACGTATGGACAAAAATAGGATATGCTAAGTTTTTAGCATTTTTATGTCAAAAATATAGCGTTTTACTGTAAAGACCTTTGTCGTCTGCGATTCGCAAGGCTGGGTAAAGAAAAACCTAAAGCGACAAGATTTATCAAGAAGCCAGTTTCAAGCTTATGGAGTCTGATTAAAAAACCATCTTGGATAGCGTGCTCTTACCCATGGACGGAGGACACACAATAAACCTAATCAGGTTGCAGTGATAGAGGATATACAATCCACCTCCAAATCTAATCTAATCTAATCTTGGGGTTATGTATTTCCAATATTTTCAATAATTTGAAAAAAAACAAACAAAAAATTTAAAAAGTTTATTTTCATGTTAGCTCTACATCGCTAGAATTTTATTATTCTAGCACTTTTCGTTTATGTGATAAAAATCAAAACGTTATATCATCGCCATTTTTGTACCGCGATATCTCCTTCTTGGTTGATTTTTGACCCCATGTTCATAAATCAAACTACCCCTTATTTTGAACAAGGAATCAGAATGTGGAAATGGAAACTTGTAAACTGGTTGCACAAATTACGCCGTGCTAGTTGCACCTACATAGAAAGTTTAGCTGAGTCTATACCGGATGGTGCGTCGCCAAGCGAAACATAGGAAATCCCATGTAAATTTTAAGGGGTTAAATAATGGGTCACCAGTACATTTTACAAAAGAAATGCAAGATAACTTTTAAAAAGACTAATCTGATAAACTTTTGTGCTAAGTTTCAGAAAATTTTAATAAGCGAATCTTAAATTATTAATTAATAAATTAAATGTAATTGCAAAATTACCAAATTTTCGGTTCAGGTAAAACCAAACAGACAGCAGTCACCAGCAAACAATTTGTTTTGAGGCTGTCACTAATTTATTGACACTTTCTCATGTCAGTGACAACATTAATTTTACAGGTGCCTGTTCGGTTTTGCCTAAACCGAAAATTTGGTAATTTTGCAATTAAATTTAATTAAATAATTCAATATTCGCTAATTAAAATTTTTGGAAACTTCGTACGAGGGTCTGTCATATTAGCCTCTTTAAAAAATTATCGGCGCCGCACCATCCGGTATGTTTTTAAAATACATTTAAGCTATGTCTACAATGGGTTATGTAATATTCTTCGAAAGTAACATTATAAAAATAATTTAACAGCAACATATTTTTAGTATAAACACTTTATCTTAGCAAGTGCTTAACACACTTTGGGATCTTGTAACAAGAAAAGTTTACAGCATGGTAAATTTTCTTGTATCTTGTAGGACACAATAATATTTAATATCAAGCCAAATATGGTTGCGAGGTTTGGTTTTACAAATTGATACTAGCATAAGTAACCATGTACCATGTTGCTTAGCGCATTTTATTTTTATTTAATTCTTAGAAATCAACGTAACATATAATTAAATAAATTTGGTCTAGATGACATCGACAGCCTACTAGAACTAATGGAAATCTGTAAATTACTTTTAACAATTTTTTTTAATTCGAAAGTAAAGGTATAAAATAAAATTTTATTTAAAACGTTTATAAATCTAACAATACGATAAAAGTGTATACTAACAGAGCCCTTTAAAATGTTTTCTTAAGCTGGGTCCAGACTTGCAACAATTCGTCAAACATCCGTCCAAACAAACCAACCTATTTGCGCGCTTCTTGGATGTGCTTTTGTTTTAATTTAACAGTTATGTTAAAATTAAATCTTAAAACGGAAATATATGAGAGTTATAGTTTTAAAAATAATGGTGAATGATATGTCCCCCTCGGCTATTTATGCATTTATATAGTAATTTTATTAGCCAACGTTTAAGTAGCATTTTGGTACATTTAAAGAATAATATTATAAATAAATTAAACAATCTTGTTTTTTAGCTTATCAGTCGTGTGTGGTTTATTCGCGTAGTCACCTTTAATCAAACCCTAAAGAAAAAGTCGAGAGGTGTGATATCAGACGGTCTGGCCGGCTAGTTGGTATTTCCACAAGTGCGAGTATTTACTTATAGAAATTACTACTGAATAGCAGAACCACTTTTCTATAAGTAAATACCAGCACTTGTAAACAAAAGCATTTGGTTCTTTTTAATCATATGGCCCCTTGACTGGGTTTTTCGTTCGGAGTACGGTAGCTAATGACCGTCACAGTCAGAGTGCGGACAAAGGGCATGGTGTGCCGGTGTTTGTATTCTGTCATGGCTTTTAAAAGCGCATGTTCGTCCACCTTCGATTTGTTTACTGCGCATAGGTTGTAAAAATCCGAAAAATGCTTCTTGTCACTGAGGATCTAAATTTGGGTTATCTATGGGAGAACATTTATTTAATAATATTTTTAAAATAACTATGTTTTTCTTTATGTTGGTATAAATAAACGTCTTCTTTTTATGCGTGTGTGTAGATTGTTGTGTCATATAAAATATATGTGCAATAATTTTAATTTTTTTTGCCTATAAAATTATTATTATTATAAAAACAAATCTCGAATAAACCATTGGGGGACTGTTTATTTAAATGATAGTTATTTAAACACCATTATCGTGAGGGTTTTTAATTATTTAGAATCTTTAAATATATTTAGAAAAGTTTTGTCATAGTATACAGGGTGTTCGAAAAATACACGGCCAAATTGTAGGAGGTGATTCCTCATTGAAAAATATGAAAAAACAGTTAAAGATAGAGCAAAATTAATTTTACTTTCCTATCTTAACTTTTTAAGGACTATCTAATGACATTAAAAAGTGAAGGTCAACTAAAGATTAAAGAAGGTGAATGTTGAACCTAAGTGTTGGACACCCTGTATCTTGGAAACTATGCATTTTCGGACCCGTATTTATAGGAACTTTTTTCATATTTTTCAATGAGAAATCACCTCCTGAAATTTGGCCGTGCATCGAACACCCTGTATTTATGTTAACCTTGCATTTAAATATTTATAATAAAAAACGTATATCTACTTATTTTTCCTTAAAATATTTTTTTAACACGCAAGCCATCTAAACTATGGACTCAAAAATATTACATTGTCAGATTTAAATGTTTGGTCGGCTGCTTCTTTCTCACTTAATTTATTGTATTTGCTGTAAATGATGATTAACTTAGTATCCATTATAATTTTTCAAACTAAATTATTTTACCGGTTTAATTTTGTTTTATTTCGTCATACTTGTAAATAAATGCTTCTATACAGGGTGTTCCAAAATTCATGCATTAAATTTTAATGGTATATTCTACTTCAAAAATAGGCCCTTGTTTCCTATATAAACATATGACCGAAAATGCTTCCTTTTAGAGATACAGGATGGTAAATTTGTAAGAAAAAAACTTTTTATCATAACTTTTAAACCGCCCTAGATATTTATTTGGTATTATGTACACTGCATAACAACAGCCAAAGACACTTCTTTTTATGAAAAAAAGACGTCTGTACCATATTTGTATGTACAATGTACATGTACAAAAAAATGGTGCGCCACTGCTTTTCATTTAAAAAAATATTTTTAAAAATCCCATTGAATTTTAAACAAATTGAATTTTCTGTCTTTTGCTCGACCGATACACCGTTTTCAAAAAAAAAAATAATAAAAACAACTTTAATGCATGACATTTAATTAATATAAACTTTACAAAACTAATTTCAAATCTTAGGTTTTAAATGTTTATCATTTTGTCATTATTTTTGCAAATTCGTTAGGCATCAAAGTGGTTTTTATTTTATTCTTTGAAAACGGTGCATCTGTCGGAAAAAAGTCGAGAAATCAAATTTGTTTCAAATTCAATCAGAATTTTAAGAATAATTTTTATTTTAGGAAAAAGCAGTGGCGCACCACTTTTCTCTTAAAACATAGTCTATACAAATGTGGTACGGACGTCACTGGTAACTTTTTTGATAAATAAAAATAAATGCCTTTTGCTGCTCTGATATCTAGAGCGGTTTAAAAAATTATGATAAAGAAATGTCTTTTTTCTTACAACTTTAACATCCTGTATCTCTAAAAGATAGCGTTTCCGAACATATATTTATAGCAAAACCTAGGGCTTATTTTCGCCGTAGAATATGCCATTAAAATTTAATGCATGAATTTCAGAAGACCCTGTACAGGGTGTTTCACAACTTATCGGACAAACTTTAAGGGCTAATTCCACAATAAAAAATAAGAGAAAAACTTTATATAAACATATGTCCCAAACGTCTTTTTTTTTTAAAGATATTTGCTGCGCACTCAGCCAGCGCTGGCCATTGTACGCAGATCTCATTTATAGGGGGATATTCTTTAGAGTGTCGGTACTTTGTCCAGGTTGATGCTATATGCCAACTGTAGCATTCGTCCTAGGTCCAGTCCCGCATGATTTAGTGATTCGAATTTAATTTTGTAGGTTCCAAATATGTCCTCTCGTGGACCCTCTAGACCCCTACATTCCATAATCACGTAAGAATTGGTTTCATCCCCATTTTCGCACCACCTACAGATGTTATCTGCTACCAGACCCAATCTGGCAGGGTACTTTTTAGTATACCAGTGTCCAGATACCAGGCCTGTAATAGTCCTCACCTGAATTCTACTCATTCCCAGTAATCTGGATGCAAGGTTCTGAAAGGGACCTTTAAGCATTGCTCTGGTATGCATTATCTTTGTTTTCGATGACCATAGATCCTCGAACTTTCTTCTGGTCCAATCCTTGGCCCATCGTTTGAGGACCCCACCGGACATGCCCGGGGGCCAGGGTACTGCCAGGTTTGGGCTACCGCTACTGCTACCGCCAGTCTATCCGCTGCCTTGTTTGCTTTGACACCAGTGTGTCCTGGTACCCATACTGGGTTACCGCTACCGCTACCGCCAGTCTATCCGCTGCCTTGTTTGCTTTGACACCAGTGTGTCCTGGTACCCATACCAGATTGACTGTATTGGACTTTGCTAGTGTATTATAGAGGCTCTATACAGTCTTTAACTAGCTTAGACTCAATTGTTACCCTACTCAATAGTTGTAGGGCGGTTCTTGAGTCACTGCATATATTATAGGTGTTTGCCTTTGTATTGCTTGTCCAAGATCCATCTGGCACAAGCCCAGATATGCCTCTGTTTAAACTACTGTTGAGTGATCTCCAAGGCGAAGGCTAGCTCCATCCTTGGATTTTCACTCCATACGCCAGCATCAGTCCCACTTCTATTTTTAGCCCCATCTGTGTACCAGACAAGTCCTTTAGTCTGTCTTTCATATTATCCGTCCATTCATTTCTGTTCGGGATCTCTGTTTTATATTTTCGGTGGTAGATTATCGGTAGGACATCGGAGCCCTCAGGGCGTGAGATATCATTTCCTTCCACCTCCCTGAGCACCGCCGCATGACCATACGATCTATCTTTCCACCTTTCGCCTGATTTAAGTTTAAAAGCAGTTTTAATCGCCCCTTCTTACGCTTTAATGTCAGGGGGTTCTAAGCAGAATAGGTAGCTCATGGCCATTGTGGGGGTGGTACGGAATGCCCCGTAATCCCCAAACATGCTAATCTGAGCACCTTCTCCATTTTGCTTTTGTTAATGGTCTTGGTTGTTGCCGGCCACCACACGACCAATGCATAAGTTAGCTGTGTGATCATAATCGTAGAGTAGATCCAATTGACCACTCTCGGCTTAAGCCCCCAGCTTTTACCTATCATCCACTGGCACGCTCAAAGGCTATTTTTAGCCTTCTCTGTTTGTACTCGTATGTGTTTGTTCCAGCTGAGTTTTTTTGTCAAGGGTCACTCCCAGGTAACGGGAAAAAAGTCCTTCCCTCCTTTTTAAAAAGCTCCCTGTCTAGCGCCTATTACTCCCCTGTCTGGCGCCTATTTTTTCATGGCACCCTAGGCTGTAGCCTAGTCATCCTAATGGATAATATGGCCCTGGGTAACGAACCTGGTCCTTGAATGCAAAATCCTCGCTTTGTACCTGAAGTTCCAATACCAATTCAGATTTTTTTTTAAATTTGGTGGACGTCTTCTATGCACCAAAAAAATTTTTTATACAAGAAAAAAACAATATTTACCAGTGTCGTCCATAATAGGCTTAAAGAAAATAAGTTTGGAACAAATTTGATCTTTTAACTTTTTTTTAATTTGATGCAGGGTTTTCTCGTAAAAAATTAAAACCAGTTGTGGGCATGATAATTTTCTATTAATAATATCAAATTCTACATTAAAAAAATCACTTTTGTTATTTATTGCCCAATTAGATAGGGATTGAACCATGCTGAGAAATGGTTTTCATTTATTTATGCAAAAGCCGTGCCTCAAATTAAAAAAAGTCTAAAAATCAAATTTGTTCCAAAGTAAATGGGAATTGTAAATAATATTTGTATTTTAAAAAATGCAGTAGAGTACTATTTTTTTAATATTTACATCATGGACGACACTGGTAATAGCTATTTACGTTACTAGACCGGAAAATGGTATTTTACGGGTCGACGAAAAAACATTTACAGGGCGAGCCGTAGGCGAGTCCTGTAGTTTTGAGGAGACCCGTAAAAGTATTTCCGGTCGAGTATCGTACATAATTTTTTAATTGACCGGAAAAAAAACTGTGTGTAAATTTTAAGTGTTATATTTAAACGACAATAAGGACGCTGCTTCAATTATTTCATCTGGATTTTCCATGTCTGACTCCATTTTGGCAAAATGATGCTTTCTTTACTTTACAATATCTTGAACTGTCAAATAGTAACAATTGAACTCTGACAATTTTTGTCATGGCTAACAGGATTTTTTGATATCAGGGACCGGAAAGTAAATGAGAGACCGGAAAGTAAACTAGGGACCGGAAAGTAAATTAGTCGTGTAAAATAGCATTTTCCGCTTAAAAAATTGAGTGGAAAATTCAATTTTCCGGTCAATTAAAAAAATATATATTATTCCAAACAATGTCTTCCGTTGCATAAAAGGTGTCCTTTAAATTTTTTAAAAATATCCAAATCGGTATAAAAGTTATTATAAAAAAAACAATTTTTTTTTATTTACATAAACTTCCTGTATTTAAGAAACTAAGAGGTTTAGGACATATGTTTCTATAAAGATTTTTTTATTTTATTGTAGAATTGGCCCTTAAAGTTTGTCGGATAAGTTGTAATGTTTCGTTTTACTGTTTTTATAATAGGTCTAAAATTTTTTCTTTTGTCTTAGTCAAGCAACCACGTCAAAAGCTAAAGAGCTTTTCAAGAAACTGCTGTAGGTGTGACAAACTGTAAAACTTTCAAAGTAATTTTTAACAAGTTTTTCAAATTATATTTTTCTTTAAGTTAAAAATAAAAGTAGTTTTCTCTCATGTCATATTCATTAATTTGCACCTACCTCGTATACGACATGGATACCTTAAATTTTGATTAGTATATTGTGGGTTTTGCGGTATGCAGATTTCTAACTAATTACAATATTTTTTGAGAAATCAAAAATAAAAACGTTTTTCATATGGTTCAATATTTCTGGCGGTCACTGTATACTTGTAGCTACTTGGATGGTGCCTATACATATGTGCTAGTAAAAAAAAAATATGTAACAAAAAAGTAGATTTATTTAAGAAAATTATTAAAACATAATAAAATTATTATATAAACAGTTTTTATCTGTATTATAAAAATAAAATAAATATTTTTTGTTCAAAAACCTGTAAAATAAAAAAGATAATTCGTATACAGGTTTTAATTTATAGAATTCATAATAATAGACGATTTTTATAATACTTAGGGTACATAGTTTATCAGCAACAATGACCAACTTAACCACCACTTATAAATGAATTTTATGACATTGTTAGCAGAATGTGCAATTTACCGAATTAAATTTGCATAAAAAGCAAAAACTTCAAATTATGATGCAGAAGGCTTTATCCGAAGATGTTAAACCTGTTTCGTAATAATACGAGCCATGCGTTCTAATAAAGTACTAAATAACAAGTTGCGTGGCTCTTTAAACCCGCTTTAAAAGTCTTTTAGATTGCCGCGCGATTACTGAAACAGTGAGTTTATTTTTGCTTAAAATGTTTTTTACAGAGCGAAAATATTTCTTTATTTATACTTCATCTTTTCAAATTTTGTTAACAATATGTTTTTTTACGACATATTAAAAATATTTTTTTAATTGCCCAAAAGGAAATAATTTTTACAAAAAGTAAAGACTTGCTTAGGTTAAAAAAATATATTTTGTGAATTAAATTTCGAAAAAATACCACCATGTTAAGGGCTTTAAAATGGCTTTATTTAGGCCGCTGGAACTAAAATATTGGCCTCTGTCTTTAAGCAAAATTATGGGTGGGTAAAAAAAAGAATCATTTTATCTAGAATGTAATTCTATTGCACGTTATGGCTCCACCTTATATTATTGTCCATATCCGACTTTTAGTCAGGATTTATCAGTCCGTGATTTCCTAGTTAGGCCTGCTTAAATGGACAATAAACTTTTAAAAATTTGTAGACAATGTGCAGGAATTTCATTTATATTTTGCCAGCCACTTTTAACTATAACCAAGAAGGACAGAAAAAAAACGTCCTGTATAAAAGAGTCATACTTTTTTATCGATTATCTCTTAAGCGTAAGACAAGAAACAAATAAACATCAAACACTTAAGAATACAACTTTTTTTTAATGATACACCCTGTATAATATGTCACCATTAAGAAGATCTTTTAAAAGGCTTAACTTCTCTATCTTTAATAGTTTCGGAAATATGGCCATTTAAATTGGACTAGATTAGATTTAGATTAGATTAGGAGGTGGATTGCATATCCTCTAGCACTGCAACCTGCTCAGGTTTATTGTGTGTCCTCCATCCATAGGTTAGAGCACGCTATCCAAGCCGGTCTGTTTAATCAGACTCCACAAGCTTGAAACTGGCCCCTTGGTATATTTTGCCGCTTTAGGTTTTTCTTCACCCAGCCTTGCAAACCGCAGACGACAAAGGGCTTCGCAGTAGCACCATACGTGTTCTGCGGTTTCTTCCTCCTCCTGGCAGAACCTACATAGGTTTTCTTCTGCCAGGCCCATAGTTTCCAGGTGTTTATTCAGTCTGCAATGACCTGTCAGTTGACCCACTATTATTCTTACTGCCTTTCGGTTATAATTCAGAAGGTCTTTTGTAAATTCTGGCGAGTAAGCCTTGATGAACACTTTCGCCTGACGCTGTCCTGGTGTTCTCATCCACCAGTCTTGTGATTCCCTCATAATCCATGATCTAATGGATGACCTTACCTGGCATGATGGAATACTACAGTAGGGCTCGGGACCTACCATTGTCCTGCCAGCCCCCTCCTTTGCCAATTTATCAGCTTCTTCATTGCCTTCGTGGCCTTCGTGTCCTGGTACCCAGGCAATGGTTAGCTTGTTGGACGCACCCACCTCTTCCAGGGCAATTACGCAGTCCCGCACCAGCTTGGAGCTGATTTTGCATGAACTGAGTGCCCTGATGGCTGCCTGGCTGTCCGAATAGATTACTATGGTTTTATCCTTATAGCTCCTTCTGATGATTTCCCTAGCACATTGTTCTATGGCTACAATTTCGGCCTGGAACACAGTAGGGTGTTGTCCGAGACCCAAGTTTATTTTCGTCCTTGGTTTGTCCCCATATATACTTGCTCCGACTCCTTGGTCTGTTTTGGAGCCGTCTGTATACCAGATTAGGTCGGCTTTTAAATTTGACTAAAATGTTTATTATATCTACAACTTTGCTGAGAAAATAGTTAAGTCTCCTAAAAATATAATTGATGGGTTAAACGTTTCGGAATGTAATTTAAAAACATGCATATTTTTATTAAAAATACAATTGGTATATTAACAAAAAACTAAAAAAAATAGCCGGTTAGCTTTTTGCCAATATCTTAAAAAGTAAAATTGATCGCTTAAGAAAGATAAAGTTTCTGAAAATGCAGGAAATTTTAGTATACCAATATGTATAATTTTTATTTAACATCTAAAATTGGCTTTAGCGCTGCGGTTACGGCATGCGCGATCCGCCACTGTAGTAAGCATATGTTGTAAATAATTTACCTATGCAATTAAATAATGATTTTAACATTTAAAAAGTTTAAGTGTTATCTAGAAACATAAAAGAATATGATTCTGCAATAATAAAAGTTGTATCAACATTTTTCAGAACGGTATTTATTTGTTAAATATAGCGTTTGACGTTAAATGTCAATTTTTTTGGAATCTTCTAAAAACCAAAGTTAAAATTTTAAAATTTTAGATATAAACAAAAGTTAACTTTTAAATTCTTTATTTTCATTCAATTTTATGTTGACAACGGTGGCAAACTTGCTACCGAAACTTCGATTTTTAGTTTTTTAGTAACTTTCTATCAAGATAAAGGGTGATCCAACTAAAACGCATGAAAGTCTTCAGATAATTTTTCCAATATTTTTTTGTATGATAGAAGAATCGAACAATTATGTGTGAAACAAACTATCGGCCAAATGCTCGTCACGGCTTATACAGGGTGCATGTCCAGTAACTGAACCGACAAACTTTAAAGGGTGATTCTGCAATGATAAATAAGATTAAAAACTTCATATGAACATAGTATGTCCTGAACGTCTTAGTATTTAAACTACAGGGTGTTAAATTTTTTTAAAATGTATTTCTTTTTTATTATAACTTTTATACCAAATGATATATGTTTTAGAAGACATTTTTTGACGTAAAAGAAAATCCTAAATTTTTACCAGTGTCGTCCATAAGGAGGTTTGGGGTATATATTTAAAAAAAAAATGGCACACCACTGTAAAATTGTAAAATATATATTTTATATACATATCCGTTTAGTTTAGAACAAATTTAATATCTTGACATTTTTTTGTTTGATTTACGGTTCAATATCAATAAATAAAGACCATTTCTTGGCATGGTCAAATGCCTTTCTAAATAAAGTATCAATAAAATTGGGTATTTTTAGAGTAGAATTTACGTAATCACCATGCCAAAAATGGTTTTTATTTTTTTATGCAAAAACCTTTCATCAAACAAGAAAAGTCAAAAGATCAAATTTGTTCTAGACTAAACGGGGATTAAAAAAATGTTATTTTAGAAAAATGCAGTGGCATTTTTTCTTAAAAATATTTACCCTAAACCCCTTATAGACGACACTGGTAACTTCTTTCCTGGTAAGTCAAAATGTGTTTTTATGCATAGATGTCGTCTTTTATTTTTTTTAAATATCTTGGTTGGTATAAAATCAATAGTAAAGAAGAGGATAGATTTTTAAAATATTTAACACCCCGTACTTCCAAAACTAAGACGTTTAGGACCTATGTTCATATGAAGTTTTTTTAATTTATTTTTTATTGTAGAATCACCCCTTAAAGTTTGTCGGTTGAGTAACCGGACACTCTGTATATTTTCAATGACTAGAGTACATCATTGAGGTTCAATGGCTTTAATGTGCCAAATTATCTTATCCTTTTGGTTATGAAGTGTTTTCGGCTTATTGGCATTCCAAAGAAAGAAGTTTCAAAGATGTCAAGACACATTATCATGGTGGCGAATTACCAAGAATAAGATAATCCCGCAGACTAACGACATTGAAACTTAATTTTGTCACAGAGTCATTGAAAATATGGACCGTTGGAAAAAGGTTTGCCACCGAAGCCGTAGTGAGCATTTGGCCAATTTTTTGTTTACATATAGTGTCATAGATTGTTCTATTATAATTATAAAATATTTAAAAAAATCACTAAAATCTTTTGTTTTATTAACAATTAACATCGTGAGTTTTGGTTGGACCACCCTTTGCAAGTTAACTCTTGAACTATCAGGTGGACAATTGCGGTTTTTGGGTGCACTTATTTTTTGTTTTTTATTTATTTGGCAATGCTAGCTAGACCCTGACAGGTTGCAGCTACTACTAAAAAAGCACTTGTCCGATACCATACGACTCTCCCATCTAAATGCATATAAAGTCGTAATTAAGGAATATAGCTTAATATGTAATAATTTAAATACCCTATCACTTTATTTTACGCCCGGCTATAAAAGATTTAAGATGTGTTACTTAGTGCCAATAAATCTCGGCAATTGAACAGACATCTTAAGTGCACGTTCAAGCGCTAGGAACTTATTAAAAGATTATGTACTAGAACACTTTATAAATCTTTCAGCGTTAATTTAAATGGCTTTTTGACCACCTACTTGGTTATGAGCCTATCTGCCTTTGGTTATATATCACAGGTGACTGTTCTCAAATCTTAGTTTTATCTATATAGTTAACAACACTTTTTTTCGTAATTTATTTTTAATGAAGGTGTTTTGTTTAAAAACATTTAACTTCAAAATAAGTAAGAACTTTACATGCGTAAATATTATAAGCATGCAACATTTGTATTGCCATTTAAACTCTTTTATTGCCTGTTAAAAATGAGGCTGTTTTAATTAAGGTAAAGTTGTAAAAATGGGAAGTCATAAAGATTTTGGGCAAACTCGTTTGTCAAATAGGAAAATTTGATCGCGGAACAATCGATGACGGTCAATCAAGTTTTGTCAAACTTTTGTTTCTTTGCTAGATTTGTTTTGCCCACCTGTTTAACTCAAACAGAATTTTATTTGGCTTTTCTCCAGAATAAAGAGGTTTACTAAACATTTTAAGAACACTAAAACTTTTATATACGGTGAAGAACTATTATTTCCTTGCATAATATATTAAAAGTTAAAATTACTTTAAAAGAAATAAATTAATACAATATTTAATATTAAAAAAACTATTTTATTGTAGGTTATACAAAAATTCTCAACAAAGGGTTCACAGGCTTCTGGTCAAAATTATTTTATCATAATCCAATAAAACAAAATATTAATCTTAACTGACTAAAAATGTAACATTTTAAGCTCAGTTCAACAGTAATTTTTGTAAAACTATAAGAATCAATCAAAATGGGTAGTTTTTAGAGTAGAATTTGATATTAGCAATACCTAATCACCATGCCAAAAATGGTTTTTGTTTTTTATGCAAAACCTTTCATCAAACAAGAAAAAGTCAAAATATCAAATTTGTTCTAGACTAAACGGGGATTAAAAAAATGATATTTTAGAAAAATGCAGTGGCATTTTTTTCTTAAAAATATTTACCCTTAACCCCTTATGAACGACACTAGTAATTTCGTTTTCCTGATAAGTAAAAGAATGTCTTTGTATGAATAGAGGTCGTCTATTTATTTTTTTTTATATCTTGGTTGGTATAAAATCAATATGTAGTAAAGAAAAAGATAATTGTTTAAAATATCTAACACTCCGTAGTTCCAAAACTAACACGTTTAGGACCTATATGTTCATTTGAAATTTTTTCTTATTTTTATTGTAGAATTACCCTTAATGTTTGTCAGGTCGAGTTAACTTTTATATACGGTGAAGAAGTATTATTTCCTTGTATAATACATTAAAAGTTAAAATTACTTTAAAAGAAATAAATTAATACAATATTTAATATTAAATAACTATTTTATTGTAGGTTATACAAAAAATTCTAAACAAAGGTTAACAGGCTTCTGGTCAAAATTATTTTATCATAATCCAATAAAATGAAATAATAATCCTAACAGACCAAAAATGTAACATTTTAAGTCAGTTCAACAGTAATTTTTTGGTAAAAGGTTTATCACATTTTTGATTCGCGACCATAGGCTCAGTTCTTGATCTGGCAGTCTCGTTAAGATTTTATTTTATTGGATAATGATAAAATAATAAACAATTTAGTGATTTAGGTGTTTCTAAAAATGTTTGGTCATACCTATAATATACCAGTTAATTTTTATTTATAAATACTCACTACACAGTACCTTTAGTTTTCAACTTAATATAAAATTTAGGTAGAAATTCAGATATTATGTATATTTTGCCACACCTGCTAAAATATTTGGCACCTTTAATAGCTAAACGATTTTACAATTTATTTATTGACAGATATCAAATAAAAATCTCAAAATATTAACATTACCCACCTGTTTAACTCAAACATAATTTTATTTGGCCTTTTCCAGAATAAAGAGGTTTAATGAACATTTTAAGAACAATAAACTTTTGTATACTGTGAAGAACTATTCTTTTTTGTATAATATAATAAAACCTAAAATTACTTTAAAGGAAGTAAATTAATAAAATATTTAATATAAAAAAACTATTTTATTGTAGGTTATACAAAAAATTCTCAACAAAGGTTCACAGGCTTTCTGGTCAAAATTATTTTATCATAATCCAATAAAATGAAATATTATTCTTAACTGACTAAAAATGTAACATTTTAAGTCAGTTCAACAGTAATTTTTTGGTAAAAGGATTACCACATTTTTGAGACGCGACCATAGGCTCAGTTCTTGTTCTGGCAGTCTCGTTAAGATTTTATTTTATATATGGATAATGATAAAAAAATAAACAATTTAGTGATTTAGGTTGTTCTAAAAATGTTTGGTCATACCTATAATATACCAATTTATTTTTATTTAAAAATACCCACTACACAGTACCTTTAGTTTTCAACTTAATATAAAATTTAGGTAGAAATTCAGATATTATGTATATTTTGCCACACCTGCTAAAATATTTGGCACCTTTAATAGCTAAACGATTTTACAATTTATTTATTGACAGATATCAAATAAAAATCTCAAAATATTAACATTACCCACCTGTTTGACTCAAACATAATTTTATTTGGCTTTTTTCCAGAATAAAGAGGTTTAATGAACATTTTAAGAACAATAAACTTTTGTATACTGTGAAGAACTATTCTTTTCTTGCATAATATAATAAAAGTTAAAATTACTTTAAAGGAAGTAAATTAATAAAATATTTAATACAAAATAATTATTTTTATGTAGGTTACACAAAAACTCTAAACAAAGGTTTACAGGCTTCTGATCAAAATTATTTTATCATAATCCAATAAAATGAAATAATTAATCTTAACTGACTAAAAATGTAACATTTTAAGTCAGTTCAACAGTAATTTTTGGTAAAAGGTTTACCACATTTTGAGACGCGACCATAGGCTCAGTTCTTGTTCTGACAGTCTCGTTAAGATTTTATTTTATTAGATTATGATAAAATAATAAACAATCTAGTGATTTAGGTGTTTCTAAAAATGTTTGGTCATACCTATAATATACCAATTTATTTTTATTTATAAATACCCACTACACAGTACCTTTAGTTTTCAACTTAATATAAAATTTAGGTAGAAATTCAGATATTATGTATATTTTGCCACACCTGCTAAAATATTTGGCACCTTTAATAGCTAAACAATTTTAAAATTTATTTATTGACAGATATCAAATAAAAATCTCAAAATATTAACATTACCCACCTGTTTAACTCAAACATAATTTTATTTGGCTTTTATCCAGAATAAAGAGGTTTTTATGAACATCTTAAGAACAATAAACCTTTTATATACTGTGAAGAACTATTCTTTCCTTGCATAATATAATAAAAGTTAAAATTACTGTAAAGGAAGTAAATTAATACAATATTTAATACAAAATAATTATTTTTATGTAGGTTATACAAAAACTCGAAACAAAGGTTTACAGGCTTCTGATCAAAATTATTTTATCATAATCCAATAAAATGAAATATTAATCTTAACTGACTAAAAATGTAACATTTTAAGTCAGTTCAACAGTAATTTTTTGGTAAAAGGTTTACCACATTTTTGAGACGCGACCATAGGCTCAGTTCTTGTTCTGACAGTCTCGTTAAGATTTTATTTTATTAGATTATGATAAAATAATAAACAATCTAGTGATTTAGGTGTTTCTAAAAATGTTTGGTCATACCTAGAATATACCAATTAATTTTTATTTATAAATACCCACTACACAGTACCTTTAGTTTTCAACTAAATATAAAATTTAGGTAGAAATTCAGATATTATGTATATTTTGCCACACCTGCTAAAATATTTGGCACCTTTAATAGCTAAACGATTTTACAATTTATTTATTGACAGATATCAAATAAAAATCTCAAAATATTAACAAAATCATAAAGGCGACAGATATGTTAATTTTTAACTGAATCAAAAGTAACTTTTAAAATTCCTGCCCATAGGCAATACATGTTTTTTCTATCTTGATTTACTACCGTACAAAAGCAATATATTAAAAACTCTAAGAATCTAAGAAATTTATAGATCTCTTTAATATATAGCCTGTCACTATTAAAAACCATAAGACACAAGCATCTTGACATCTACCACCCGTGAGTGGAAACTTTTTTATGTAAATTTTCATAAAAATTGAGATATTTCATGTTTTATTAAAACGTTAAATGTTTTTACACAGTTTACATCTTGTTTTAGATTTTATTGCTTGATGATGATTTTATATTCAGACATAATAATTTTTATTTTCTACTGGAATATTTATGCATTATCGCAATAGGTTTCTGGTTTTATTTTAAAATTATTGAAAAAGAAAACATTTTCTAGAAAGTTCTTCGCAGTAAAAATGTCGTAAACACTCCTATAGGTACGTGTTGATAAAAATTGTATTTGGGGCATCTCAAATGGGTAAAATAATAAAGTAATGCATAGATAGTTTTAAAATAAATTTAGTTTCGAAAAAATAACATATGCAGTGGTGTAGCCACGGGGCTTGACATCAACCACCCGTGGGTGGATACTTTTGTATGTATTTTTTTAATAAAGATATTTTATGTTTTATTAAAACGTTAAATGTTTTACAGAGTTTACATCTTGTTTTAAAATTTTATATCTTGATGATAATTTTATATTCGGACATAAATATTTTTATTTTATACTGGAATATTTATAAATTATCGCAATAAGTGTCTGGTTTCATTTTAAAATTATTAAAAAATTAATTATTTTTTAAAAAGTTTTTTGCAGTGAAAATGTAGTAAACAGTCTTTTGGGTACGTGCTAATAAAATTTGTATTTGAAGCGTACTTGGTTTTACAGTAGCGTCGACGTATGTCATGACGTACCATTATGCTGATGCTCTAAAGTATTTTTATCGTCCATTAAGTAAAATAGTTATTCCGTTTTTATAGAACACCTTTATTTTGTTTGTAGTTTACATTTTGTTTTTAAATGGGGCAATTTTATTTTAATGCAGTTTTCAGGTTTTCTATTTACCCTGCACCACTTGAAATTTTATTAAAACCAACTTGTTCTATTTTTACTTAAGTTCATGAGCTTTAGGTTTTATAAGGCATAAAGTTTTCTGACAAATTACAATAACCTAGTAAAAGAAGAATTTCGGACTTCCATTGTCTTTATTAATTTATTCGCACAACGTTTCGGGCAGTACAATTTCTGTCCGTTCTTAAGTGTAAACTAAACCTAATTCCTAAAGCTACTTAGTTTATATACACTGGGGAAGATCATTTACCCGTGATGGAGTTGGGTTCGGTCAAGCGTGGGGTTGCTCACCTAAGGCGCCGGCATTAGTACGCTTTAATAGTGGTTTCCAAATGTTTGGTATATCCTCACTTGGATGGCTAAAAACTTTAATATTTTTTCAATAAAGACGACTTCCTTAAATTTGCGCTTTTCTCAATGTGGTTCCTTGTGAACAACCCGTGCTTCTAACCCCTTGATATTGTGTTGTTGACACCAAACATGGTCAGCGATCCCTGATTTCGATGTTTCCCCCTCTGTGTGTGTTGTTTGTGCTCTGCCAGTCTTACATTTAAAGGGCGTTTTGTTTCTCCAATGTACGACCCGAAGCCGTCTTTATTGAAAACAATAATAATGTTTTTAATAATTCAAGTGTGGATATACCAAACATTTGGAAACCATTATATATTAGCGTAATAATGCCGGCGTCTTAGGTAAGCAACCCCACGCTTGACCGAACGCAACTCCATCACGGGTGAATGATCTTCCCTAGTGTATATAAACTCAGTAGCTTTAGGAATTAGGTTTTGTTTACACTTCAGAACGGACAGAGATAGTACTGTCCGAAACGTTGTGTGAATAAATTAGCAAAGACAATGGAAGTCCGAAATTCTTCTTTTACCACTGAATCATTGTCTTCCACATTCAGGCAGATACAATAACCTAATTAAATAAATTCCTACTCAAGGGACCCAACTGTGTATCACCAAGGCTTTTTCAAAATTATTTACAAGTTAAGGTTTGCATTTCTACGAAAATATGATAAAATTTAACAGGAGTAGAAAAAAAGTACATGAAACTATCCTGTATTATTCATTTATGAATCAGTCTTTAAGGCCACCCATTTTAAAACACCCTCACCTACGCCGTAATCTCGTCGGCAGTATTATCATTAAGTTTAATTCCTATTTGTCCTAGCTTCGCCAACGCGCTGTCGTTTCGTTCAGTAAAAGATTTACGATGCCGTAATCACCTCACCAATCAATTTAATCGTTATAAATGTCGTGTGTCAATTGATCAATAGCTTTAGCCAATTAAAAACAATACGTAAACTGAGGCAGTTATCTATATTTTCAAGGTTATTCCTTAAGAATTGATATACACACGTCAAGTGCTACTGAAGATTTTGGAATTCAAAATTTCTCATAAAAGCTAAATTTATTATTTTACTTATAGTAAATAGAAGATATCTTTTAAAAATACAAGTTTTGCCTATAGTGGGCAAACAATGTTTAATTAAAAGAAAACAGGATTTAAAAGAAAAATTAATGCAGGCGATTCATTTATTAGATAAGTGTAGACGAGTTTTTTTATCTTTGTACCGTAAGTGTCCGGTTATTAGATGTTTACCCTTTTTCCCCTGTTTGGTCAACGTACTCCAAGAACTAAAACTTGCAATTTCTGCATTTCACAGCATCTTTTAGACAACGCGGTAGTGCTACAATGGACGTTATTTTTAAATAACTACCACCTAAAAATATTTCTCCGGCCGGGGATCAAACCAGCGACTTCTGGCTTCCGAGATCAAAGCTCTGTTTACTATTCCACCGAAAAGACGAATTCGCACTAATTTCAGCTATAGCGCTATAGATGATTCCGAACATTTCTAAACTACACTATAGGTTGTTGTTCTTTTATTATTAGTGCAAATAAAAAACTTAACATAATATTAAATTTATTTTTATTTCATTTTCCATATTTGCTTTTGGGCGAGTTGATACAAACTGAAATCATATCTAATAATTGCGCAGAACAGCTTTTCTATATTTTATTTGTTTTATGAAAATATAAATTTAAACAAAAAATTATTTGGCTTTTCCTCAGAATAAAGATATTTAATAAATATCACAGCGGCACAAAAAAAATATAAGTTCATACTCAAGAATCAGACATAGGTATTCCCATGCAAAGTCCCTCTATAAAGGGGTCGCGACATTCGGCCACATTGGTTTGACGTATATTGGCGTCACATCTATCATTTTTCGGCTATGTTATTAAATGAGATAAATGTCAACATCAATACCGGAGATATTCAGTTTATTGTATTATTAGAACAACCGTTTACACAACAGTTTTTAAATATTATTAAGTAGCAAATTCTTTAGCGTTAAATAAAAATGATTTTGGATTACGTGCTTCAACAAAATATCACATTAAATATAATGCAAAATAAAATGCGCAAATTCTGGGTCGCCACTGGATATATGAGGTTCCATTTAAAATAACATAGGCAATGCTTATTTGTTTACTTTGCGATTATCATTTTTTATTTTATTTTTTTAGTAAATCCTGTCGGTTCTTATGAAATCCTCAAACTTTTGTATTTAAAATATTTTTCCATCTTAAACAATAAAGCGTGTAGACCCCGCTCACAATATAATCGAACACTCTGTACTTTTTAAGCTACCCTGTACATTCTTAGCAACTATGACTGAATAAAAAGAGTAAATTTTCTTTGTACAGTTATTAATTGTCAAGACTCTTATATCGTACGAAATTACAAAGACACCTTGCACAATAGACTGGGCCAAAAAAAATCAACTTTTTCTTGAAAAATGTATTAAAACAATTGTTTAAGGTGACAAAAAACATATCGTAGAGGTTTAAGCCCTTATTATTATTATTATTAGGAGATCTATCCTTGCGACTAGTGGCTTTTTGACAGTTTTTAAAATTTTAAATTTCAAAACTATCAAATTGCTAAAAAAATACATACATTCTTAAATATTATAAAATAACATTTCTCACAAAAAAGCTCTATGTACAAGGTAGGCAAAATTCAAAGCTTTCGACAAAAACCTCATGTTTTCGTATTATTATGTGGTACAACGGACCTTCGTTTGCAAGACTCAAATTTTAGGCGAAACCTCTTAATGGAACACAGCATACTGTTCTTCTTGTTTTTGATAATCTTTTATAATATTTTTGTGATGTTTTAAGTCTTGTGGAATTATTTTTACAGCAACTTTTTGCGCGGAGTTCAGATATGCTTTTAAGTTTGTTTGATTTCTGTAAATTGAGGTGTTTTTTATTCAAATCTTATTTTCTTTACCTTTTAATTAAAATTATTATAGCCCTGTGTAGCAAGAGGATATAATCCCGAGCCTTTCTTCCAATCCCGGAATTTCGGAATTGGTCACAAACAATCCGGGATCCCAGGATTTGAGGGTATAGTACAAAAAAATTGAAATTATTGAAAAATAAACTTTTATTCTTTCAACTTTCTTTGGGGGTGTAAAAAAATCTGAACACAAATAAGTTTTTGTTCCAAAACAAACTTACTAAAATATAGAAAAATCAACTTGATACACACTTTCTTTTAATAAAGATATTTCTAGCAGTCGTCTTGGTTAAGTACCTTTAAAAATAAAAGCAAAACTGTATTTCTGCAACATCGACATACCCTCATATAACCTCTAATTGATCGCATTAAAACGTTTGTAATTTTTACAATACAACAAACTATAATACAATCCTGTAAATATTTAAAAGCGAAAATATCCAAAATATACTTTAAATAAACATACAATTTCAATGCAAAATACTAATATACGTAACTTGCGTGATGCTCAGTATTACTTTACATGACTTATTTCTTCAAGTAAGACCACGTATAACTAACTAAAATCAGATGGGAAATAAAAATGGCTGACCTTTTATTTTTGTTGCCATTAACAACTCGATAAATTAATAAAAACTGAGTGCGTTTCGTTTTATGGAATTATTAAAATAAAAAACATTTATTTATTTATACTGAAAATCCCGGGATTAAGGAAATTTAATCCCGATAATTTCAGTCGAAACTGTCCGGATAAAGGGGCGGGATCCCGGAATTGTATCCCCTAAGTGTAGTCCGTCTTTTAATATACATATTTCTAAAGAGTGTTTCAAGAATAATCTAGCTGCCAATTTTCTACAGCTCAGCAGTTAATCGGTAAACTTTTTATATTTCATTATAAACAAAATTTTCTTTATAATAAAAATGTATTACAATAAAACTAATCATTAAGTTTGGACGTATTTAGAGCTAAATATGAAATGTATAATGTAAATCGCATTTTGCATTTTTAAAAATTTGCTTGCTGTAATTTATGTGAAAGTTTAAGAAACTATATGTTTATGCGCAATTTCCTTGTTTTCGTTTAGTCTAGTAAACTAAACTGCATAATAAATTTGTCATATCGAACGGTACATTAAAAGATTTACGAGAAAAACAGAGTTTTTAGTACATATATATTTTCCGCAAATGTTTTAACATTTACCTTGTTGATTGTAGCTGGTTATGCATTCAGTAGTGCAAGTGGCACCATAGAGTATAAAACTTTTGAAAATATGACATTCTAACCCAAATATTCAATACCGCATACACATACCTACTGAGAAAAGAATGCATTAGGACAACTTTTTTGAAAAAATATTTTAACAAACAATGTTGTTTAGCCACAAAAGCATAGTACCACACTAAACTTCTTCGGTAAAGTTCAAAGAAAGGACGAGTATTTTTTAATACATTTTAGTTTCGGATACGTAAAGATAAAAAAAAGTTAAAATAGGACGAAATTTTAAAAAAACTATGCGATTTAGTATTAAAAAATTATTTTAATATAACTGAGATTTAATGATAATTCCCTAAAACAATTAGTAATAATTAGAATAATTATTATCTATTACATTTACTATACAGAATGTACTAAAGTTTCAAGAAAATACGAGTCTTAAAAACTCGATTAGTTTAAGCACAAAACTAACGTTCTATTTCTATCTAATCAAAACTTAAAGAGCAAAAAAGGTCCACTTACTCTATTTCTTCTTGCCTGATTTGAGCATGTTTGACAAAAACAAATCTCAATTGCTCTCTTCTTATATGAAAAGGGGTGTTTAATGACTTTTAAAACAATGACGCCTGGAGATATAGGTATATAAATTATATAAAAGAGTTGCCTGAAAATCACAAAGAACTGACCAGAACCCCCTGAATAACATTCAGATATTGACCTTTGGGGAAAAACATGGATACGTTATAACATATTTAATAAAACTTACACTTCCTTTAATAGAATAATTGCGCAGTTTATATCACAATAAAATAGAATAGATAGAATAAATTAACCAAAGGTTTCATGCTAAGGTTAAATAAATGTCCACCTCAATTGCAGAACCGTTGATTTGCGCCAGTATTCAATAATTGCGCTCTTTAAAATCAAGTCACCGCTGATGGAAATAAATACACTAATGCATTGGTAGGTGGTATCAAATGGCTTCTTTGATATAGTGGTCGTGTTTACACCCATGTGGTACTTAATTCTAACGGCTCAAGTCTACCTTTTATCTGTCTGGGTATTGGATTACCGTAAATTTATTAGCAGTTGTTTTGAATTACTTTTTTCTTCCATAATTATAATTTTCTACGCTTATAATCTTAAAAAATGGTTTTTACAACACTTAATAGTTTATTTCTAAAAGTAGCGCCCTTATTCAAATTTTGTATAATTAAAAACAGAAAACCATATTTTTAGATTATAGAGAGAAAAACTAGATTAAGTATTATCAGATTCTGTTTTAAATAAAAAAAATTGGTTAGTCAACACATACTTTTCATTTATATTAAAGAGATGTTTTTTTTTAGATTTTGTAGTTTTATTCGGAAAACATATTATTATTCAAACAGTATAAAAATGAAGTGAAAAATGAAATATGACTCAAAGATTTAGAAGTTCAACATTGCAAGGAATTATTTGGACTTTATTTTAATATACAAGGTGGCGCAAAAGTTCTTACTTGATATCCTAAGACAGTAACTTGACTAACTACATTATTCACAAAGATAATATTGGTTTAGTAGCCTCTGCAAGAACTGATGAACATTTAGGCTCGTTTTACAGCACTTTTTACGAATATTCTCTAAAGATTCTGGTGGTCAATTCCCACCTTTTAGAATATGTTCTCTTTTAAAGCTACAGGGTCATTAGAGTTTAAGGCCTATTCTAGGAGACCTCTGACATTTAAAGATCTCAAAGAAGTCAAATCAAGCAATGTTTCGGGCCATTGCAAATCACCAGGACGAGAGATTAAGCGTCCGGTAAACTTTTCTTTTAGAATGTCCACTGTCACTTGCGCTCAGTGCCAGATCAAAGCTCTTTGTCTAGTGAACCTGAACCCTAAACAGTAACCAGTAACTAAAAAATAAATTTATTACCCCACAAAAAAAAGTTTTTAGGTTTAAGCTAAAAAAAGTTTAAATTTTGTAATTAAAATTTTGTTTTTTTCCTTAATTTTGCACCCCTCCCAATCTGGCGCTGAATCAGTCGCTTCACGGATTTATGCTTATTCTGACCCCGCTTGTGCTATGTGCCGTATTTGAAGTTGTGCAGAAACATCTTAAAGTCTTTTACCAAAATGTGTTGCAAAAACCGTCCAGTAAAGCCTGGTTGCGTGGCCCGTCATCTGGTTAATGTTTTAATGTTTTTTTACCTCTGCAGCCACAAACTCGATTTTCCCGGTCGAACTACTGCTACTTTTAAAAATATTTTATAATTTTGTTTTGTTTCAGTAAATGCCACACGATTAGAAAATCAACGATAAAAAAAATTTTTGATAACGAACCGATTATTCTGGTTTAAAAAATTATTATTATTAATTTGGAACAGTATAGCGATTAATGGTTCATCTTCGAATATTTTACGCCTGTTTGGTTTGCAACTGTAGGCAATTTAAAAAATTGATCCGATGGGTTAGGGCAGATCCAATTAGCTGTTTTTTAATTCACTAGCATTTTCGTTATTTTCTAAACACGTGGCCTTCAGTCATCGGCTTTGTATCAAAATAAAACCTTACCATTTTACTTTGTTTTTGGTCGTACAGTTATGTTTAAAGATTTTCACAATATCTAAGCTGTAAATAATTAATAAATATTTAATATTTGTTTTATATTTTTTAACTTATAATAAACACGGCATAAGTTATTAGGACAAAAAATAAGCAAAAGCTAATTTTGACACTTCCGTGTAATCCGACTAACCCTGGCTTTCACCTAGGTCAGCAGGATTCAACCCGATTTAAGGATCCGATCAATTTATGAACACGGGTAGCGACGGGATGACCCTTTTTTAAACGGGTTTTCATGGATCGGGTTAACCCGAGATCAATTTTTGAAAACGCCTTGTTAAAGTCACGATCATATACGACGCTATCTGTTAAAACAAAAACAGATATCGATAGGGTAAGGACTTTTGCGCCACCTTGATTTTTAAGTCTTAGTAGTCACAACTACAATCTGGAAAAATATCATTTTATCCCCGTGTATTAGGAGATGAGTTTTGTGGTTTTGCATTCTTCATTTAAACATCTATAAATGGCATACCAACATATTGCAGTATCTCTAAAGTTATTTTAATGACCAAGAGATTCATGGTGTTGGACTTCACAGAGTACTATTTGTCAGACGTTCGCGTTAGTTAAAATCAAAACAGGAAGAAGACAACTAAAATAAATTGTTCTGTTTTAAATCAGAGTTTTTATGTCGTTATTTTAAATTTTCAATAAAATATTATAAAAAAGACCTTTATACCATATTTTGACTTTATAAATCATAGATATTTTTGTTTAAAAAAGTAAGTTTACATTAAGAAGTCTACTTTTAAAGTGTACAACTTTCATTTATTTTATTTAATACAAAAATAAAATAAATGTCTCAATGATTCAATTTTTCAGTATTGAATATGACTTTATTTATGACAGAATGTTTAAATTTAATAAAAAATGCCACTTCATTTGAGCCATTGAGGACCAGGAGGAGTATCCCATCGTTAAAAAAGTACTTTAATACGTAATTTTTAATAAAAGAATTCAGTCATGATTTCAGAAATGTTTTTTCCGGGGGCATTAAATATCCCCGGGGATCCTGAAGTTACAAAAAAATACCGCTAAAAAGTTAATAGCAAAAAAGTCCTCACCTTTAAAAAGCAAATATACCAGTTAGTTACATTTTGAGATTACATTCATACTTATTTTTTGTCCATAAAATTTCATTTGGTTTTCCAAATTCTTTCAGGATTTTTTTCTTCAGAGGAATTATCCCACCAAGACTCCTCCCTGAACTCAACGCTGAAAGAATTCTTATTTATCGGGGTCAGTGTGGACTAATAATTACTGGTAGTAGCTTTGTCCTTAATAAGTAGGTTTTATGCTATTGAGAATATGTGTTGAAGCAATTTTCTTGATTTATGGGATGGTCCGCTCTGGCAGTTTTTTGCTTAGCTCTGTACTGAATCTTCTACAATTGTTTTTATTAATTTTTTTTACCAATGACTTAATACATTTATCAATTTTCCTGATTATTTTACCTTTTTATCTTTAAAAAAGCATAAACAACGATTCCAATGAGCAGTTACAATAAAAATACTCAATTTCATCAAAAATAATTTAAAATACCTAGATCAAAACAGTTATTAAGGAAAAATGTACCCTTTAAATTAAAAGGATTTAAATAAAAATCACACTGTATTTAAAAAAATAACCATACACTTTCCTAAAGTAAGTAAGTCTAAAACCAAAGATTGTGATTTAATATAATGTATGAAAGCTGTCATATGCACGTTAACATGCTGCTGGATTTCTTATCGTTTGACCATGTTAGCCATTTAGAGAAAACTTCACCAACAACATTCCTCCCAACACTTGATATAAATCACTTATAGGCATGACCAACTAATGCTATTCAGTTTTTTATACGGCAGCATTTGATAACTGAATGACATATTTTATTAGAATAAACGTTAGTCAACTTGATTTCAGATTATTCCTAAAACAAAATTTACTTAAGAGCATACTCTTACCAAACGAGCTGCATTAAAAAGTTATTTTTTAAGTAGTATTAAGTTAAAAAACAAATAACTTTAAAAAGTTTGATTTTTTTTTATTCTTTACTAATAAACATTTATATAACGGTTAACCTTTTTTTTATAAAAAATTAAAACTATGCTCGTATATTACAACCTATAACTTGCAGTTAATATGTCATTGTTATATCATGCCTGGTGTTAATCTAATCAGCTCTTTCTTTTTTTTATAATCTGTTTACCCAGGAAGTAAAGTAAAAATAATTAAAAATCATATGCAAAGTTACCGTCTATATTTTTACCATTTTAATAGCAAATAGCTTTCGAAAATATAAGGTTATTAAGGTGTGGTTTTCGCAAAAGCCTTAGGCCGCTTTCAGACAGGCGACTTTTTGCAGTCGAAGTTGACTACAAAAATATCGGCGTCTTGTCGCCAATTTCGACTACAACTGTAGTTGTAACTAACGTGTAGTCAGTCGACGGGATCGGCGACAATTAGCGGCAGAAGTTCAGTTGCAGTTCGAAAAAACGCCCGTATGCCATGGTTGTTAAATGATAACTGCAAGTAGCGACAATCAACCACTAACGATCAACTTTTTGCGGTTAACTTCGACTGCAAAAAGTCGGCCTTCTGAAAGCGGCCTTAGATTTTTTGTTTTTTTATCGTAATGGTTAGGAATCCCTGAATCATTTTCCCAAGTCATCACTAACAAGCTAATTTTTCGTGAGTAGCTTTATTTTGTCGAGACAACCATTTTTTTCCTTACAACAATTTTTGTTGGTGGTAGCATACAGAGGGAGAAGAAATTAAATTTTTGGATTTAATAAATATCAAGAAACCAGAATGACGTTCCACGCAATTTGTGGGACAATGTGTGTGTTAAAATTATATAAATATTATTTAATCAACAGAAAAAAGTCAGCTGGTTAGTACCTAGTTATTTTTTACGACATCGTTAACTATACATGTTGGTGGCAGGGTAAACCTTAAGGAGGGCACAGACGTGCAGGTGTAACCACGGTCTACCGTGGGTATACCCACGGTAGACCTGTACAGTTTTTATTCAGGTAGACCTGAGACCTGAGCGTGTGTGGGGCAATCAGGTATAACTGTACAGTTTTAACTGCACAGTTTTTTTCTCCGGTCGGCCGAAACACTACTCGGGTAGACCTGAGACCTGAGCGTGTGTGGGGCAATCAGGTTTAACTGCACAGTTTTTTTCCTTCGGTCGGCCGTAAACAGATTTCTTTTTAATGAATAATAAAGTTTAACAGGTAAAGGATATAATAATTAAAAATTATATAATTTAAATAAATGTTTAGGTTAAATGACAAATACGGTATTGCTGTGCCACAATATATGTAAATAGTTTCGTTTTATTTTATTGTTTTTTATGATTTTTTTTAAGAATAAAATATTTCTTATTGAGGCCTTTAAATACTTTCCTTCTTTGATAAAATGTATTATACAGGGTATACTATTTTCGATGTTTAGTACAGTGATCTTGAAAACCGCTTTCGCTACAGAGATGGATAAATGGGAAAAGAACTGTATTTTTTAGTGCTTAGTTTAAATCGCTTTTTATTTCGTTAAGAATAATCATGGCTTACTAGATGTTTCCAAAAACCGTTTGGTCCACTTTTTTTCTTCCGTAGCTCAGTTAATATTTAAAATAGAAAAAAAGTGTAAATAGGGAACTTGTAGATAACTATCTTCTTGAAAAGTGTAACTCGGTATTTAATTTAATAGTCCGTTTTGCTCAATAGCTTCCTCAGGAGAAGTAAACTACAAACAATGACAAAGAAAAGGACACATTAAAAACAATATACATAATAAAGTTATAGTTAAAAAATTTAAAAAGACATTAAAAAAGAATGCATAAATACTGACTAAAAAATACAAAAATAAAAACTTTACTCACAGAAATAGAGTTATTCCACAATACTTAAAATCAACAACACGCTCAACATGGTAATGTAAATTAAAATAAAATATCTTGTAATATAAATATACATTCTTGAATGATAAAAACATTAAAAAACGTAAATACTTATTCTTTTTAAAACAAAATAAAAAACACATTTAACACATTATACTAACTCAACTATATACAGTGTGGGACAGTTACATGCAATTCAAAATATAAGAATAAATATTACTAAGTTGACTAGTATCCGATTTGTAGTTGATAGAATGTTTGTTTTTCCTAATGTGGCACATTTCAAGGAATAATCTACTCTTGTAGTTACTTTGGTTATCTAAAATCTTAACATTATCATAATCAAAATTATGATTAGTTTTTAAATGGTGATTGACAGTCAAGAATGTATATTTACTAGTGCGAAGATCACTTTTGTGCTGTGTATACTGCTGTTTGAGCCACTGTGATGTTAAGCGCTATAATCAGCTCTGACACTCCATAACAAGTTATAACTTGATAGTATAACATTATAGTATCTATACAAATGAGGATTTTATCTTTAACTTTAGACTAAAAAGGTTATTGTTCTTTAACAAATTGTACTTCAACATTTTTATGATGGTCTAATAGTTCCTTGAAGAAGCAATTAAAATTACAAGATAACGTTCATTCATGAAACAAGTTTACTCAAACTCAATTTGTTCTATCATTAAAGACTATTAGACATATAAAAGTTGAGCAGTACAATTTGTTAAAGAACGATAACCTTTTTTCTAAAGTTAAAGATAAAACTCCTCATTTGTACAGTACTAATGTTATTTATCAGATTTCTTGTTTGGAGTGTCAGGGCTGTTATATAGGGCAAACATCGCAGTGGCTCAAACAGCGAATTACACAGCACAAAAGTGATTGTCGCCTAGGCAAAAATACATCCGCTGCTGTCGATCACCATTTAAAAACTAATCATAATTTTGATTATGATAATGTTAAGATTTTAGATAACCAAAGTAACTACAAGAGTAGATTATTCCTTGAAATGTGCCACATTAGGAAAAACAAACATTCTATCAACTACAAATCGGATACTAGTCAACTTAGTAATATTTATTCTTATATTTTGAATTGCATGTAACTGTCCCACACTGTATATAGTTGGTTAGTATAATGTGTTAAATGTGTTTTTTATTTTGTTTTAAAAAAGGATAAGTATTTACGTTTTTTTAATGTTTTTATCATTCAAGAATGTATATTTATATTACAAGATATTTTATTTTAATTTACATTACCATGTTGAGCGTGTTGTTGATTTTAAGTATTGTGGAATAACTCTATTTCTGTGAGTAAAGTTTTTATTTTTGTATTTTTTTAGTCAGTATTTATGCATTCTTTTTTAATGTCTTTTTAAAATTTTTTAACTATAACTTTATTATGTATATTGTTTTTAATGTGTCCTTTTCTTTGTCATTGTTTGTAGTTTACTTCTCCTGAGGAAGCTATTGAGCAATGGCGAAATATAGAGGTATTTAAGAAAAAGGAGTTTCTTTTAATTAATCCACAGACCGCAAACCCGAAAAATTTCCCCAATAATTTATATCCGCTGCAGGATATACAAGGTGGTTTAAAATTGCGAAATATAACTTTGAAAAAAAAAGAATATATTTTTGATACCTACTATTCTAATAGTAATTAATAATAATTAAAAATAAAAAAATCGTAATTAAAAGTTAAAAATAATTTATTTCCATTGATTATGGTTTCTGGAATAACTTAAGGTTAACGTAAAAAGAACAAATAAAAAAATATTTTTACAATTACGTAGAAAGAAAAGAGATTTTTTAAAATAAAAGCGTAAAAAAGAACCGCCTTATGATATACAGGGAGATCCAAAATTACGAAAATGGTATTTTGCCAATATAAAAAAATTTATTATGAATATTTTTGTATGTACTTACTTATTTAAATACTATTACGTAATAGAAATTTTAATTTTTTGTTAAGTAAATCGTTACCCTTTGGATAATATTTACATGCAACTTAACCTAATAATGTTTGCATATGTGAAGCTTATTTTAGTTAACACTTAATTTTCCTGAGTAATCATAAATGATAAAAAAATGTATAAAACTTACTTTTTAATGTTTTTGTATTAAGTTGTTTCCAAATATATTTTTCATTTTTTTTTTTGCGATTTTGAACCACCCTGTATATCATATCATTTTCTTTAAAATCTGTTATTACTTTCACATAGTGATATGCAATTAGTCAAAGATCCGAATAAGAAGCGACCTTTCCCCATCTGTTGTCGTTTAAACACTTTTTATATATTTGAAACAAAAACCGCTATTGGTTGGCTAAAAAGTTATGGTAAAAAAATAAATTAAAAATAAAACAACTTTTACCTTTTTAAGTATAGGTCCGAGTTGGGAGTATAATCTCAACTTTCAATTTTATTATCTTACAAAACAACCTTTAATTTTTTAACAAGTTCTTGATAAGCAGCTTCCCGTTTATTTCGGTCATGGTAATCCTTGTTTTTGATTTGCCATAGACATGGATAAGATTTATACATTTCAATAAATTCTTCAATGATTTTTTTTTGGTTCAGACCAGACATTCTTTAACTTGCGTTGACTGTGTGCCAGTGAAAAATGACAACCACCTTAATAACAGAGACTAAACAACAACTAAAGGTTGTCGTTTATGGCAATAACATGAAATTTCGTTGAAATCAACTAATAAAAATCATAAAAGTTACAGATAAGATCAGTTAATGTCATAATTAAAGTTGACTTTCTACTTCCAAATTGAAGCATTTATAATCCAAGTCGGCTTAATAACCGAAAATATCTGATATGTTGAAGCACCACACGGCATTGGTAGTGTGGTTATTGTAAAGTCGTTCCACACACGCTGTTAATTATCATGATGATATGGTAATTAAGTCATTTACTTTTAATGCTCAATGGACTTAGTTGTAATTATTATTCAATCTTATTATCAGTATTACTATACATGACATAAGGCAACACATATCAATATTATGGTACCTAAGCTTTACCAAAGTAGCAAAAAATGTGCCGGTTGGAATATACAGGTGTCCGGAAAGAGGTCAAAAATGACAGGGTGGAAGAGTATGTCAAAATAATGTTGAAAATTATATAAAAAAGAAGTTCCCATCGCGCTTCCTTAGGGAGTTATGAGGTTTAAAGTTAGAATATAAAAAATATATTTCAATAATAACCTTTTGAACTGTTGCCACAATAATAATGATATTTTAGGTAATTTAAATTAACTCGTACCAATGCTTTTTCCATAGGCAAATGATGCGCCGTAAGTCATAATTATACAGGGTGAGACGAATTTTTTTCGTTTATTTAATGCATTTCTTTACAGAGGTAAAAATTTGTTATCTTTAATGACCTATAATTTCTGACGTTTAGGCTAAAAAGGTATACTTTTATTAAATTGATACCGAACCGTTTTTCATATAAACGCATTTTAAATCCAGACATACCCCTTATTTTAGTATGTAATAAAAAATCAATTTTTTGAGAAAATTATTAAAATATGTAAAATTTTTAAAAAACAGTTCTTTTTATTTGTGTTATGTTTCAAGGCCTTTAAAAAACCATTTTAACCACATTTTAATATTTTCCTCAAAAATGGATTTTTTTTTGTTAAGTATACAAAATAGGGGTATGTCTGGTTTTTAAAATGCGATTTTATGAAGAATGTCCAAGATATCGATTTACATAAGGTATACCTTTTTTTGTACAAATGATGAAGGAATTAAACGGTCAAACCAAAATGTCAAATTTTAATCTCAAAATATGGCTACAATAAACGAAAAATTCTGTCTTACCTCACATCATGAATTGCTGCGCTATTATTTACCTTTGGAAAACAGTGGTATGAGTTTATTTAATGCTTCAAATATAATTATTGGGGCAAACCGTTTAAAGTTATAAACGACCACATTTTTTTTATTATAATCCTAAACGTCAAAAAATTCCCTAAGAAAGCGCGATAGAACTTTTTTATATGAAGTACCAACATTATTTTGCCCATCTATCACTTTCTACCATTTTCTTGACCTTTACCTTCGAGACACCCTCTGTATAAGCCTTTAGTTATTGTAGTATATGGTTAGTTCCTGTAGCAAATTAAATTTATAAAATATATATGGGTCAAGTGGAGATATGGAGGGAGTATTAGGAATTAAAATCTATAAATTTGTATGTGTATGTGTGCTTGCCATGTTGCAGAGATAAGTGCTTGGTAAAGTGGATGGGGAGTAGGTTTTTTTTTGGCTTATTATTTTTACCAGCCATAGCATTTATTTGACTGATAAACTGGCAGTAAGGAATATATATATTTTTTAAACCCGAAATATTTGTATTCCCGTTTTTTTATGTTTGGCATGGTTTGTTTTAAGGTTCGTTTGTGCACGTTCAGTGACAGTCCATGCATCAGCGTGCTTTAACGGAATGAGGGCTTTAATCAAAAGTGCTATTTCTAAAAGCTTTTCAAACTGGCATTAACACAAGGATTTGCAACTTCCTCGTTGATAATGGTAATTATTTGTTCTTTTATATTTTGGGTCGAAATTGGGTTCCTGGGCGAACCGACTTCCTCTTCCGTGGCTGGGCGAGAGGTAAAGACCATTTGGTAGTGATAGTCTAGAGCATTTAAAGTGGAGTTCACGTACTGGTTTTGCTATGACAAAATTTGGGCACAGTTTCGAATTTTTATTATAAAATGAGGCATTCAAATAGCACATAAAAAAGCGAAATATTCACGTTTGCAAAAATATAACTGTTAAATAATTGCCATTTATGACTGAACATTTAAAATTTTAAAACACTTGTGTCCGCAAAACCTATTGAACCTGCTTTAATTCTGGACATTCACTTTACATCGTCTTTTACCATGGGCTTACCCGCCTCAGCCACGGAACAGGAAAAGGTTCCGCCCAGCACACAATTCACTTTACTGCGGTCCCGAAAGTTTGTTGATTCATAATATAAATAAAAAAAAAACGATATTTTCTTGCTCCCTTGAAGGGGTTTATGTCAGTAACTGCCTCTAGAACAAGTGAGTATTTTTTTAATCGAAAAAATAAAAGAATAAATAATTACCAATATTAATTAAGAAGTTGCAAATCTATTTTAATGCTTACCTTTAAAAGCTTCTATAACACTTTGTTTAAAGCCCCATTCCTGTAAAGTACGTTTGTAGGCCATTATAAAACTGCATAACGCTAAACCAAACCTAAAAACATAGAAAAACGAAATAAAATATTTGGTTTTAAATAAATTAAGATTTTTACACGCGCCATTTTGGAATCAGTCAAATGCCGATCCGTAAAAATAATACGCCAAGAAAAACCTACCATCCCACACCACACGAAGCACAAAACTGAAATCGTTGATCGTTGCGCGTGTTTTGGAAGACTTTCCGTTGACGAGCGCTACCGAAGTATATCGATTTTTAACGATTCATATCTAGCTAAATTACTTTAGTTAAGATTATTAAAGGTGCCTACTTGTAATACCTGAATATCTAATAGTATTAGGAAGGTCTTTGTCTGCCTTTATTAATGGAAACTTTATTTGATGCATTTAATAAACACAAATAATAAAACTTAATTACCACAATTAAACCGCAACATAATAGTAAATCTGGTAAGATTTTATTAACACAGTAAATGGATTGTAACTAAACCAACTAGTTAGTGTTATGCAGAAATTTATTAACAGTAATACCTTGATTTCAGAAAGACAACTTTAATAGTTCTCGAAAGATCAATTTAATATCATTATTAAAAAAAATGGCTATGATACCTAAAAAATAAAAAGAATGGTTTAATTAACGAAGCAACTGAAAGGTAGTTTAATTAACTGTTTTCTTTCGCTAGTAGGAAAAAGCGGCGCAGTATAATCAAGGGGCTACACTGGTTTTGATAACGGCCCATTGTAAAAAGTCCAGGTACTAATATAATAATAAATATATAAAACGTTTACATGTCACGTAGCTCCACTTCTATGGGTAATTTTGCCGTCGGTGGTAAACAGGGCGCAAGACCTTCGCAAAAGTTTTATTGAACAGGTAAATGGGGCGCAGGGATCTTGGGGTCGATAAAATCGTATAGGTAAACGGGGCGCAAATGTTTTCTTTAAAGTAAAGGTATCGAAATAAAAATGTTGGTCTATTTTTAAAAAATTATTAATTACGAAACATTTATTGCATCAAAAAATATTTACATTCTTTTGTTTACTGTCTTTTGAAAATGTAAAATTTTTGTAGGCTATTAAATCTTTTCCACTCACACTTTCAATTACTGATACCGACATTTTCTCACTATTAAAATCTTGAGTGGAAATCTTTTCGCACATCAATTCACTATTACAATGAGAACTGAACTGACTAAGTGGTATACAAATTATTAGTGTCAATTATAGGAATTCTTACCTGCCCTGACCCACACCCCCTCTCGGGAAGGGCTGGCGCCCCATTTACCTATGATATAAACGTAACCTTACAGGCGTGCAGGTAAAAGAGATTTTTTCGCGCCCCGTTTACCTCCGTCCATTTTTGCCAATGCGTGGTAAGAAGACAGTCTAAAGAATTAAGGTGACACATTGTGCATATTAATTATGTTTACGTTTTGTTTTTATAAACCATTTTTTTAGGAAAACATTTAGGTTTAAAATAGTGGTCCCCCTCCCGCTTAACATATCAGAAATAAAGGTGTTTCGATATTGATTAAAGAGTTACTGAATTAAGTTGTCCGTTACTTTCTGATAGTACATTTCAAATTAAAAAGAAACAAATAGCTATATTTTCCAGCACTGTATTTATTGACATTTTGACTTCAGTCCTGAAGCTTTGCTAAATTTTCGGTTTGAAAATGTAGCAAGCAGTCGAAATATCAATAAATGCATTAATGAGAAAACAAAGTTATTTGTCTCATTTTAATTTGACTAAAGAAATTATGGTAACCATAGTCATACACACAAGCTTTTTTAATGGGACACCTTGTATATTATTTATTTAATTTTAGTATTTTTATACATTTAAATTATATTTATAATCATTAAGTTATTAAATGGAGTTTACCTATAGTTTATTCTTTTAAAAATTTAAAAAAAACAACCCAAAAATGTTTTGCATTGTTTAAAAAATTCTGTTGCCATAATCAATTACTATGTATTTTTTCAATTACAAATAAACCAGTTCACCCTCGAGTTTACAAAGGATGCCGGCTTCGGTCGCCTTTTAAAATAAACAGGTTAAAAAAACTTTACGACTTCTACGGTCGACCTGCGTGTCTGTGGCCGGTACAAATAGGATATTTTTGATTTTTCTCAGGTCGCCTGAACGGGTTAAAAAACTGCACAGTTTTGCCCACACACGCTCAGGTCTACCTGAATAAAAAACTGTGCAGGTCTACTGTGGGTATACCCACGGTAGACCGTGGTTACACCTTTTTAGTAGGCAAAGGTACTGACCACATATTATATAAAGTTATAAAGTCTCGTCTGGAGCTTCAAAATGATGTGCCACACGGCCCCCTTTCCATTTAATTTTTATTTTCAAGATGGCGCTCAACTCTAAGTTTGACATTTATATCTGTCATTTCTTGCCTTAAATTTGGTTTATGTTGTCTTACTAAAGTCTTTTAGTTTTAATGAAAAATATTAAACAATTCAAAAGTTAGGAGGGGGTCCTAACTTTGAACAAGCACCTTTGGACAGCAACCCAGTATTAATCTCTGGGCAGATTTTTTTATTTGAAGGGGGTATTTTAAAAGTTACATGTTTTTACGATTTTTTAAAAAGATTTTTATGAAGAAAAATCCAATAATAAATATAAATATGTACACTGTATTTAAATAACAGCACGCAAAATGAGAAATTATTAAGCGAATTATTCAGGCATTTAAATTACTCAAGTAATTTTCGAATTAAATTGTTATAATATTAAATAGACGGTGCAAGGTGTTAATAACACCTTGGCTGTAATTATTATAAATTATTATGTGTAAAAAATAAAGAGTTATAATTCTTAATACGTTAGTCTCTGAAAATAAGTAAATAAATTAATAATAAACTGGTACACAACTCTGGTATAAGGATACGAGAAAAAAAAGGATATATTGCTGGTTAAGAAGATCGTCACAACTCCAAAAAGTGCATAAACCCGTGTTTGTTAGCATTATGTGCAATATCGTCACACTAATAATTAGCAGTTTTTTGCTAGATGTTCCTATTATCTAATGTCATATTCCTAAATACTTACGAAGGCGGCCTCTAAAACATATCTGTGACACGTCCAAACTTGCGAGTCTGGGCAAATCAATTTGTTTTTTTCTTATAATTTAATTCACGTTTTTTGAGTTTTGTTAGTCTGTTTCTTAATCAGCAAGTAGCCACAAGTTCACAAGTTACGTCTAAGGCTGCGTTGGCAAGAAGAACAGCAGCTCTGCGCTACAAAAGCACCTTTATGTTACAGTAAAATTAGGGGCCCAATAAGAGGGAGGATGGGGGTTAATCACCTCCAAAGCAGTGTTTTTATATACTCTATAAATTGGGGATTAGGCCCCTCAAAAACTAGCAGCTAGTGGAGCCACTAACGGCCGTATTTACCAAACCGTGACAAATATTTATCAGACTGGTAGCCTGCTTTTAAGTAGGCTATCAGTATAATAAATATTTGCCAGAGCTTGCTAAATACGGCCGTAGGTAATATAATGTTGCTTCGGACAAGCAGCGCTGCTATTTTTCTTAAAACAGCTCTAATATGAAAACAGCCCCAGCAAGATATCATAACAAGTCATCGGGCGGTAAAGGGCCAATATTAAATCCAGCCTATTAAAATTCAAAAATTAAAGTCAGTAGAAAGAACTACAAAAGGTGTATCAAATTTACTTGTGTATTTAAAAAAATATTTATTGAAACAGTCGGTCTACCTAAGTTCGGAGCATATCAAAAACTCTTTCAATATTAATTTTACAAAAATAGTTATTCTTTATGAAAAGTTCTGCATGGCTTAAAACTAAAAATGCAGTGAAGTTAAAGCGAAATTAAAAGACTTGAACGGGCATTCGAACGAGCGCAACAAAATTATGAACACACCACCTACGGAGCTAAAAATTTGCCTAAAAGAATGAAAGGAAGACTTTTACAGCAAGACCAATACAAACGCTTACCCCAAAGCGTTAGCACTCTAAATAATAAAATATCACCATTAAACCTACACAGAGAAAAACGCAGGAAAAATTAACTAAACAGGAAAAACTAAGAACTAAAACAAGCATGCCTCTTTATGGTAGATACCCCAATAGTTTTGATAAATCAGACATAGATAAACAGACGTTATACTACAAAAAACACATCATGAAAATTATAAAGAATGATGTCTGCAGGGCTTGTAAGAAAAAAATTTAGCACACAATTAATGAGCGTATTAGCCTTGCATTAAAACCATACACCGGTCGACACAATAATGTAGCCAAAATTATCCATTATGAAACTGAAAAACTATATAAGCTTATCGGGATTAATAAACCATACGTAGAAACCTGAAAAAGTCCCAACAAATAAAGAGTACAAACTACTACTATGGAATTGACCGATAAAAACATACAAAATCATTTTTCACAATATCCCAGACATAACATTAAAAAAGAAAACAAAAGAAATAATAATTATCCACATAGCCATCCCTAATGCTACGAATCTTTAAAAAATAAAATATCTAACTCTGGCAAAATAACTAAAAGGAATATGGAATATGGACACTGCCGTACAATACCAAGTAAAATTTAATTTTTTTGTAAAATTGCTAAAATATTACGAAAATGCTTAAAAGAGCTAATTTTAAAACCAAATCTATACTTACCCGAGCAGAGATCTCTAATATTAAGTAGGTACATGCCGCATTGTTAAGCCGCGTCCAGACTTGCAACAATTCGCCAAACATCCGTACAAACTAACTAACCTGTTTACGCGCTCCTTTGAGGCAAAAATACCAACAAGCTCTGAATCACCTGCGAATCATTCGCAAAGCCCTTGAAACAACGTGGATTCCGTCCACGTCCACGTCCAGGCTATGTGGCGGGCAGGGACGACCCTAGACCATCGACCGCCCACGTGAAAATTAAAATTGACCGCTCTTATGCCCGTGGGAGAACCCACCCTGCCAAATTTAAACATAATTTCCTTTAACCAATAATTTCCCTGAATGTTCCCATAATTTTCCAATAATTCCTTATAATAATTTCTTATAAAGTAGCTCAATTTAGCCTTTTATACTAGAGAAAAAAAAATTTAACGGTAATTTTAATGTTTCTTTTTAATATTATACCGCTTAGGTTAAATGCGCACAAATGGGAAATTATTTTATTTGCATTTTGTCATATGTATTTTTTTAAATTAATGCATTTAATTTAAAATGTATTAGCAGTATTTAATTTTACCAAAAGTTTAAGAGTATACAGAGTAGGTCAAAAATATTAAAAAATGCTAAAAAAGTATCCTTATTTCAAAAATCGGTAAAATGTTCTTTATTCTAACAAACTATCTATTAATTCAAAGTCATGAGGTTATTTTTATATATTTATATTTTATATTAATTCCCCATCATTCCCAATAAGTCCCCATAATTCCCAATAATTTCCCATAGTTTCAGTAGGCCAAAAAAAAAAGAAAGAAATTCGCCACTTTTACTTTTAAGCTTACTTTAATAAAAATACAACTTTTTCCATTTAGTAAGACCTTTCGCTTGCTCTACCTTAGAATAATTACATTATAACTGTAAATATTAGAATATTTTAAGTTAAAACGTACTGATGCAAAATTATACATAAATATATTTAATGGCTGTTAAAATATTAACAAAAAAAAATATGAACACATGAATTTTAATTCTTTTTTTACTAATCAATAATAATTTACCAATAATTTCCTTACAATTTCTTATACTTCCCCATACTTTTTAATAGTTCCCCATACTTTCCCGTACTTTTCCGTACTTCCCCATACTTTCTCGTACTTCCCCATACTATCCCGTATTTCCCCGTACTTCCCCATTCTTTCCCGTACTTCCCCGTTCTTCCCCATAGTCCCCAATAATTCCCCATTTACCCCCGTACCTCTCCATACTTCACCATACTTCCCCCTATTTCCCCGTACTTCCCCATACTTCCCCGTACTTCCCCGTACTTTCCCATACTTCCTCATACTTTCCCTTAATTCCCCCATACTTCCCCGTACTGCCCCATACTTTTCCATAATTCTCCGGCTCTCAACAAAAAATCCCCCGGGACTGTCCCAAAAGAAATAAAAGTAGCTACTTCTACCTTTTTATCTTCTTTATACCTGTAAAATGTCTATTTTTTATATTTTCAAAAGTTATATAAAATTATTAGGAATATTTATTTCTTTTTAAAGTAAAAGCACGATTTCGCTATTCAGTCTGCCTCTGTTGTTTTAAAAACAAATGGATGGATAAAAACAAATCAAATAATAATTTTGTTTTTCGCCGACCGAATGCGCTAGTGTTTCGCGATTACGGTGTTGATGATGTTGTTGACCTGATCAGGCCTACCAAGCACGGTCAGGGCAATCGGCGGTGCACGTTTTCGCACCCTGCTAGGATCGGCCCCTGGTAGTAGGGTGCATGTGGCGTGGAGCGGCACGGCGAATTGTTGCAAGTCTGGACAAGGCTTTAAAAAATTGTAGCAAATTGAGACCTTAGTATTAAAAAAAAATAAACCAACAAAGTCAGGCAATGGCTTGTCAGTAATGACCATCATTCCTAACTTACTTTTGAGGCAAAATAATAAAAGGTTCTTTATTAATACGAAACAAAATGCAATTCTGCAAAATTTATAAGTAAAAAATTTTTTTATTTTTTACTAATATTAACCAAAACACCTGCAAACTTTTTAAAAATATTGTTTAATTCTACATAAAATCGCGTAATTTGTTTTAAAGCATTTAACATGAATAATTTTTGAACTTTTTCAGCTAAGTTCTACTTAAAAATAGACAAGGAACCAAAACAAAAAAAAAAAAAAACTTGATTATTTTTTTTAGTTTAAAAAATAAATGAATAGTAATCAGCCGTTATAAGGATAATGTTTTTATTCAATATTACCAAAAACTTAATCTAATGTATTCCTTTTCTAATTTCTAAAAATTACGCAATTAAAAATTAAAACTTGATTTGATATTTACACATATAAATTTAGGATAATTATAGACAGGGTTTAATTAACACTTTGCAACGTCCATTTAATAAAAACTTTTAATCTGCAAATTGGCCCTCAGTAATTTAAATGATTGAATATTTCTTCTAATAAAGTCTTATTTGGTCTGCAAAAACCTGGTAAACGGTGTCTATGGGGAGTGGCTTTAACCGAAATAAATTTTCTAAACTTAAATAGTTTAAAACTCAAAATAAAAATTGTTATGAGTTAAACAAATGTGTTGATAGGAAAAAAGTCAACGTAACCATTGATCAACTATGTAAAAAATATATTAGCCATAATAGAAAGGTGCATTCGGTCCCGATATATCAAGACTGTCACCGTTATTAGGCCCTATGTCTCAACGTCCCGATTTCATAGCGAAAAGTCCCGATTTACGATAAATAACAAAATATTAAATTTTGTATGAACTCCTTATTCTAAATTTATTTAAATATGTAAAAACCTATTTTTAATTTCTTTACATAATATAAATTCAGAGAGAATTATTCATTAATGGCTAAACTATTGGCAGAATCTGTCGAAGCAATTTTGTATTATTAATATACCTTTAAAATGCTGTTAAATTTTTTTAAAGACGCTAAAACACAAAAAGATATAGTGCACCCCTTCTCAACCCGCTTAACTTAAACATACCAGAAATCAAGGTGTCTCAACGTAACACAACCACTATAAGTTATACAATTGTAAAAATATTTTCTAAACTTGTAATTTTTCCGTAACAGAACAATCTTGTAATTACCTGTGCGGCTCTAGTAATTACGGAAGATTTTTGACATATGTAGACGTATTCTGTAACACAACTGCAGCACTTGTATATTTGTGTTAAAGTATTTTCCACAATTGTAAATAATGTTCTACCCATTTATATCACTGGGTAAATTCGGTAAACGCAGTATTTTAATATCAACTTTCTCACTGTGAACATTAGTTTTCGTTCTCGGTATGTGGTCAAGTGACTCGGAAAGTGACAATGAAGGTGTCCCCCCAGGGAATACCGAACCGATTCAACATAAGAACAGACTTTAATTTTCTTACCGATGGCGAGTTCAAGGAAAGGTTCCGTCTTAGCAGACAGCAATGTCAAAGTCTTGTTCGGGATATTGGAGCCGCGCTAAATAATAACACAATTCGGTGGTATGGATTGATTCCACAGCAGAAGATATTAATTGCTCTACATTGGCTAGGAAATGGAGGTCAGTATCATGGCGTTTGCGATATGCATGGAGTTTCAAAATGACTGTGTGCCGATGCGTACATGACACTGTTAATGCTGTAAATGATATAAAATTTGACGAAATCGTGTCATGGCCACATAATACAATGGATATTATTCAAAGATTTCATGGCATCGCCGGTTTTCCCGAAGTATGTGGTGCTGTTGATGGAACGCTGATAAATATAGATGTCCCGACTATTGACGAGCCAGCCTTTGTAGATCGCCATGGTAAACATTCAATTAATTGCATGGCTGTTTGTGGTCCTGACCTAAAATTTTATCATGTTAGTGCTAACTGGCCCGGTAGCGTTCATGACGCAAGAGTACTTCGTAACAGTAGTTTATTTCGAAGAATGGAAAATGGGTGGAGACCCCATCCTAATTCTGTGATTCTGGGAGACTCAGCTTATCCGCTAAAACAATGTCTAATTCCACCAACATATGAAAATCCACTAAATCAAGCTCAACAGGATTTTAACAGAGCTCATAAACGAACAAGAAGAGTAATAGAAAATGCGTTTGGAATTTTAAAAGAAAAATTTCCTTGTTTGAACCACCTACGCGTGAACCCTGTATTTGCTGCAAATATTTTCAAATGCTGTGCCACTTTATGCAACATTTCAAAAGGTGATGTGGACGCGGATGATTTCATGGTAGACGATGGTGAAGAAGTATCAGACAATGAAGAAAATTATGAACATCTCGATGACAATCCCAACATAGAAACAACATACTCTAGTAGTAAAATATGTATATAGAGTGCTCTAAAATCTATTAAAAACGTGTTCGTTTCTATATTAAACTTCAAAAATATACATATCCACAAAATAAACACGAAAATATTTATTTAATTTAATAACAATTTTTCTTAACAAAGGATTTAAATGTTATACATATGTACGCGTAGTCCTACAATTGTAAAAATTACAATTGTAGTTGTTTTCTATTGTGTTAATGAATTTATCACGACTTGTAGGTACGGTAAATTAATTGTATCTTGTAAACTTGTAACAATTGTCTTTTATATGCAACCGAACTAAAAATTAGAAAATAATTTTTCATTAAAAAAATATTGTCATTTCATAGTAAAAAGCGTGGGGTGCATTTTACTATTTTTTCATAACTTTTCCATCATAGATATTTGCAAATATAATAATTATAACATTTAATATATTTATCACCCCACGCTTTTTTACTATGAAATGACAATATTTTTTTAATGAAAAATTATTTTCTAATTTTTAGTTCGGTTGCATATAAAAGCGTGTTTTTTAGTTTTTTTAAACTATTAATTATTTTTCATTTTTTAGTTTCTGCTACTTTGACAAAATGGCGAAAAATTTTTTAATGAACAAGAGTGGCAAATTTTAAAATTTTTCCAACAGATTGCAACTCACTAAAAAATTTCTTCTTCATTAAGTAGCAAAGTTTGAAATTTTGCCAACAGATGGCAATCCAGGCAATGTTTGGACTGTTGCCAATATATTGCAACCCACTAAAAAATTTCTTCTTCATTTAATAGCAAAAGTTTGAAATGTTGCCAACAGATGGCAACCTAGGTGTTGTTTTTATAATATAATGGAATTTTTTTCCTGGCGATCCAAAAAAGATAACGGGATACTGTTTGCAGATTATTGCATTGTCATGTTTCCTTAATACGTGTGCAAAGTTTCAAAGAAATCGAATAGCTGGAAGTTGGTTAAAATTAGGCTCAAAGATTCCGTTACATAGCCAGATAGTTACAACCCAAGTTAATAAAAAGCGTGTTAACGGTATTTATTAACTGTTATTGTTCATAAAAATTGAACACCAATGGTGCAACTAACCCTATTGTAAAAGAACTTATTAATTTTTATTGTTCATAAAAATTGAACACCAATGGTGCAACTAACCAAATTGTGTAAAAACTAAAAATTTCTTCTTCATTTAATAGCAAAAGTTTGAAATGTTGCCAACAGATGGCATCCTAGGTGTTGTTTTTATAATATAATGGAATTTTTTTTCCTGGCGATCCAAAAAAGATAACGGATACTGTTTGCAGATTATTGCATTGTCATGTTTCCTTAATACGTGTGCAAAGTTTCAAAGAAATCGAATAGCTGGAAGTTGGTTAAAATTAGGCTCAAAGATTCCGTTACATAGCCAGCCAGATTGATAGATTGATAGATAGTTACAACCCAAGTTAATAAAAGATTTTTTGCAGAACAAAATTACATGAGTAATCAACAAATAACTGAGAAAAAACTAGCCGTACAGCTCTTTGCTAATATCTTAAAAAGTATAAGTCATAGATTAAATATTATAAAGGTTTTTGAAAGAGCAAAAGATTTTATTGCAAAATTTTTGAATTCCCGGAATTGTAGCTCCAATATTTATAGGTTTTATTTATCGTTAAAAATCGCCTTTGGCGCGGCGGTTTCGACATGCTTGATCCGCCACTGAGTGAGTCTAGGTTTTAAACAATTTTTTAGTGCAATTTAATATTAATTTAAATTTTTAAAAAATTCTAGTATTATTTAGATACCTTAAAAGAATGTAATTTCGTAATAATAAATGCTGCATCACTATTTTTCTAAAAGTTATGTTAATTGTTAGTTTTTACGAAGTTCGGTTGTCATGAAAGGCGGTATAAAAGTTTAAAAAATTGTTTTTAAATTTTTGCTTCTGTCGAGCTTTTCTTATTTAGGCACTTAATTAAGTAATACATTTTTTAAAGTTTATTATATTGTCAAAATAAACTTGGTTAAATTTAAAATAAAATTGGGATTAAATAATGTTAATTTAAAAAAAACTATTAATGCAGATGAAGTGGCGTACTTTTTTTTATTATAAAAATATTTACGGTATCCTGAACAACACTGCTAACATAATTTTTTTCTTGAACGTAAAAAAATGTCCTTTAATAATATAAAACAGTTTCCACATTTTTTTTAAATATCTAAATCTGTATTTAAAACAAACAACTAAACAAAAAACAAATAATTACAAATGTTTAAATTTAGACTTTAACCAAAAACTAAAAATACCCCCATCTTTCTTAATGTAGAGGACAAGTACTTTTAGCTAAGATAATGCATCTCCTGTAGGAATCTGTAATACAGGGTGTCCCACGGAGACTGCTGCGATCGATTTCTCAAAAGTACGCTTAGGAGAATTTTAAAAATTTATTAACATTATGGAGTCAGTGAGTGACAAACAACTAAAATATTTTGACAGCTTCATCACTTCTGGTTAAACCGAAAGTTAATGTCAACTTCTTTATTTTAAATGGAACACCCTATATATTAGTTATTTTTGAGATTCCGCGTAAAATTCTAAACATAATTTATGTATAATGTTCTATACCTAAGTTCAACCGTTTTTGACCTATTTTAAATTTTATGTCAAAAATGACGTTTGCAAGCCATTACATAACCATCAATTTCTTCTAAACAAAAACCTTAAATATAAGTTGGGGTTTGGTTTCTCGTAGGAAAAAACTACTTTAGCAGACTGTATTGATATTTTCGCAGTTGATAAATACAGAGTGGTCAAAAATAATCGTTGAAAATTATTATGACAAAAACTTTAAAAGTCAATTTTTTATCTTATCTTATTAAGCAATAAAAATAAGGATACGTTTGTTTAAGTATGTCTATTCCAAAAATTTATAGTTTTGAAATATTAAGAATTTAATATTTATCTATTCAAACAATGCTTTTAAGTACCTACGACTTAGTTTGGCTTCTAGTTGGCCTTGACAACAAAATGCGGCGTCACAGCCAACTACCCCGTACCTACCCGTACTTAAATGCAAAATGGATAAATATTAATTCGTTAATATTTCGAAAACTACAAATTTTAAAACAGACGTTTTTTTACTAACTTACCCTTATTTTTAATGCCTATTAGGAAAAGGTAATAAAAGATAGTGGTGTCCATTTGAAAAAAAAATATTTTTTAGGTTTTTATCGTTATAATTTTAAACGATTATTTTTAATTGTAAAATTTCGATACGGTCTATTAAAGAAGTTTTTTCTTAGCAAAAACCCAACCACAAGACATATTAAAGACTTTTGTTTAGAAGAAATTAATGGTTATGTCATTACAGGGCAAACGTCATTTTTGACATAAAATTTAAAATAAGTCAAAAAGCGCTTGGACTTTAAAAATTAATAATATATAGGGTGTTACATTTAAAAATATGGAAGTTAATATTAACTTCCGGTATTACCGAAAGTGGTGGGGCTGTCAAAATATTTTAATTGTTTGTCCCCCACTGACTTTATAATGTTAACAAATTTTTAAAAAATTTTCAAAGCAAACTTATCGAGAAATTGATCGGGGCAGTTCCTCGTGGAACACCCTGTATAATATACGAAATAAGTCATAAAAAGAGGTATTATGGTAAACAAGTTAAACTTGATAAACATTTTCATATTCTATTGGCAATTTATCTTCAAGAACCCTCCGGGTACCTTAGGCGAATGTCGTATTTATAGTAAATATATTGACTCTAAGTATCTTGATTTGTCTTCCGTTGTTGTAAACTACGCAATGTGGCTATATTTTACATCAAAACCATTACAAGTACGGGAAAAGTATATTTTATGGCATTAAGACAAATACAAATTTTATTTAAAAATATATTTCTTATAAATAGAGTAATAACATTTTAATTGAATGACATCGAATAGAAAGGCATAGAAATAGAAGTTGGTCAACAGATTATTTCAATTAAAAAAACAATAAACATCTCTTTTACTTAGGCCCATTATTTTTCATTCGTCTTAACCCTAAATAGCTCATCTCTTTTTTGGTAAATAGAGTTAAGCGATACTATTCATATTTTTTTCCCAGTTCATTTAAAGAGATATTTTAAAACGAACGACACATTTTAATTACGACTCTTTCTGTTCTTTAAAATGATGTCACCAGTTCGAATTTATAATTACAAGGTCCGACCTAACCAACTAAGCTATTTTTACCGCTGATCATTGGTTTATGCAATTTACCATGTAAAGGTAACAATTATAAATAAATTAACCCAAATGCCCAATATTATTTTTAAGGTAAAACACATTAAGCGTATCCTTTCTTCTCTTAACACCAAGAAATCGTCTGGGCTAGAAGCAATCGTTTTAAAAAATGTGCCCCTGAACTTGCACCTATTTTAACCAGGCTCTTTCAGAATTTCTAACTTATGACACGGTATATTTCAAACGGCTGGAGAGCTGCACGTGTCAACCTATTCCCAAGAAAGGATCTAAAATCTCTTCCATCCAACTATAGACCCATTTCACTCCTCTCAATGCTTTGTAAAGTAATGGAGGAAATCCATTAACTCCGCAAATTCTTGGGTACTTAGAAAAACATAAAATTTTACATAACAGGCAATACGGATTTCGTCTAGAGATCTACAAGCAGATCTTCTTTCCTTTCGTTTCACACAACTGTAACAAGTCTCTTGAGTTTTCAGGTGAGTCAGATCGTTGCTTTCTTGTTATATGCAAAGCTTTCGACCAAGTCTGGCATGACGCACTTCTTAATAAACTTCCACCTACGGTCTTCCAACTAAACTCTGCTCTTGGCTCTCCAGTTATCTCTTTCTAATCGACGTATATCAGTCATTGTTGATGGCCACTGGCTTTATCACCAGGGTGTTTAATGCTGGAGTGCCTCAGGGTTCAGTACTGGCACCAACTTTGTTTCTTCTTCCATCAACGACCCTTCTTTCTTCCACAACCAATCCCCATTCATAGTTATGCTGACGATAGTACCCACTTCACTCCGCGCACCGGGTTCTGACCAATTTCTCGAAGCCCGACTTGGAAAGCAAACGCAGAGCATTCACAGATATCTCTTTCACAGGATCTCAATTTGATATTGGATTGGGGCGCCAAAAATCTCGTTCAATTTAATGCATCAAAACACAATCGTGTTCCTTGTCGCGAAAAAGGCATCAAACGTCATCCTTTGCTTATGAGTGGCCAGGTTCTGGGGGAGCAGGGACACATTAACCTTAATAAGGCATCACATTTGAGAATAATCTTAACTGGCATAAACACATTGTATCTATAGCCACCGCGGCTTCAAAAAGCTTGGATTTCTTTTCCGAGCCAGAAGTATTTTCTCCTTCAATTTATACACTTTGTATGTCCCAAATTCGACCCTCTCTGGAATATTGTTCTCATGTCACAGGGGAATGGCATCCCCTACAACCCTCAGCATTCTTGATGCCATTCAAGAAAGGGCTGATTCGTCTTATTAATGATCCTTTACTTTACTCAAAGACTTCCTTCTCTTGCCCATCGTCGAGCTGTGAGGAGATCTATCGCTCTTCTATAGATACTTTTGGCTTCTGCTCCGACAGATTGTCAGTATAGTCCCTCCTCTTGCAGTTCCCAACAGAGAAACTCGTGGTGCCGCGTATGCATCCTATACAGTTCAATTGGACAGGCCCCGAACTTCCCCATTTCGTTCGATCTTTTATCCCTAGAGTTTCTAGACTGTGGAACTGCTGCCAGCGGAGGTCTTTCCTTCCCCTAATTCTTCTCAAGTTTTAAGTCCCGTGTTAACAAACTTTCTCTTACCCTGTAGACACCCACGGTACGTTAGTATTTAGGCTTTCAGCCTCGTGGATTGTCAAAGATAAAAAACTATTCATTAATTAATAAATTATTAGCAGCAGATTATTTAATTGTAGCAGACCTATGCTGGCAGAGGTTGATTACTTGCATTCACTACATTTAAATCTTCCTAGAAAATATTATTTTATTTAATTAACAGATGAGGGTATATTTTCTTAATACCGGATCTTAGACTATTAAGCATATACCACAAAAAGTAAGGAAATAAATGAAAATGTTTTAAAAAATATATCGTCTTTTTTTATTTAAGGAAAATCCACGTGGTCTAAAGCCTAAACACTAACGTACCTTGGGTGTCTTAAATTTTAATTATATAATAAAAAGTTTCAAAGTGACTTTTTTTTGTGGTTTAACGTTCTGGAGGTGGTATATGAAAATTTTTGAAGAAAGGTCATTGTGTGGAAGTGAGGACTGTTTTTATTGGTTTTTAAAATTTTAGGGGCTGTATATTTTAATTAAAATGTTTAGGGGCGTTAACATCGTCTGTGAGGACTGTTTTTTATTGGTTTATAAAATTTTTAGGGGGCTGTATATTTTAATTAAAATGTTTAGGGGCGTTAACATCGTCTGCCTATGGGCCGCCAAAACGTAAATCCGGCACTAGATGTCACTAAATCTAAGATCCGACGTTTCGTCTTTGAGTCATCATCAACTGTGTTTTTTAAAATACGCAAAATATTTGGTTTTAAATTTTATAAACCCTTATTTTAACTCTATATTTAACAATATATCACACTTTACATTTATGCGACATTTTAAACCGAAGAACCAAGCGGTTTAATTAAATGAATATCTGGTAGGGGAAAATGGCCTAAAATGAGATACTTTAGAAATTTTTGCCTATATTTAAAAAAATAATAATGCAATTTTCTATAACAAATTGTAAAGTGCCTTTATAACTTATTCTTAGTCATTACTTAAGCCAAGGTTCACCTAATCCAGCACAGAAAAATATAACGACCACTTTTTATAATGTTTTAAAATATGTCATTTTTAGCCACGGTGTTAGATAAAATGACACAATAGCTTAGGCTAAAATACCTTAAAAAACGATTTCGAGGATTTTATGAAGTAAAAACATATACATTTAATAAATTTAAAACTCTTTTCTATTAAAAACGATATGTAAATAATCTTGACTGTTCACGAAAAATATATTTATTCTAGGAGAGTCCAAGCGCATTCAGCATGGTCCCACTTTAAACAACCTTGGCGTGTAGATTTTATTTTATATTTACTAACCATCAAGAAAAAAAAGTTTTGTAACTTTAACGAACACGTTAAAATAGTATGTCATTTTACCCAAAAACGACAATTTAGCAAACATGTTTAAATTTTAAGAGTATAAATAAACCTATAGTTATTATAATTACAAATAAACATAGCCAAATTATTATGTTTCAATAAAAATTAACAAAATTTGTAACAAAACTATATAACTTCGCAAATATGCAAAAATTCTAAATATATGAAAATTATTTTGCGGTTGGTAAATTGAAAACTGAACTTGAAATGTCGTGCTAAAAAGAACTAATACTAACTGCACTGATCATATTTCACACTACAATACGTTTAAAAAGTCGCTAAAAGGGGATATTCAAAAATTATGAAGTGTGTCATTTTACCTGAGTATGCCATTTTAAGCTAGTTTCCCTAAATTTACAATTTTCCGTGATTAAACTTATTATAATTATTATTAATAAAAATACTAATATGAGTAATAATTTTAATAGGTACCAAAATTAACAAAAACAATAACAACATAAACACCTACATGGCTAACTTAATGTTTAAAATTACCCAGGTTGTGCAAATCCATTTTGCTTATGTTAATATTGTTGTAATGCTATTGTTGTTATGGATTGTTAGACATTTAACACGCCTTTAGGTTTAAACTAGGTAACTTTGCAAAAATACACAACTTCTAAATTAATTAGAATTATTTGGCGGTTGGTAAATTGAAAACTGAACTTGAAATGTCGTGCAAAAAAAAATCAGGGATATGCACCTGTATGTTAATTTCGATACTTGCAGCGATCATATTACACGCTCAAACACGTTTCAGAGGTCGCTACTAAGGCGGAAAATTCAAAAATTATAAAGTATGTCATTTTACCTAAATATTCCATTTTAGGCCACTTTCCCTATTTATAATATAAACGAACAGAAGACCAACAAGTAAAATTAAAATTACTAATTAAGATTTAAATACGTCACGCTACAGGTGACCTAAAAACTTTGTTTCTGGCAAGAAAAGAGATACGGCTGTCATAAAACGCTCTGTAACTTTATAAACGTCTAGACCACTAACCTTTTTAAATCTCACGAACGTAAAATGATGGTTAAATTTAGCTTATTCTATTTACCTGTGCCGATGTACAAAAATATCCCGTACTTAGTACTGAAAGGCCTAAAGGTGATGTAACGAGAAAATTCGATAGTAGCAGCTTTCAAATAGCAACACATAATTTAGTATTTAGAGCTTTGAACTCATTCAACTTTATTTTTGGTAGAATTTAATTATTTTGGGGTTGCGCTTTAAGCTTTTATTGCTGCAAAGTTTACCCTTAAGACTTTGTATTCTTTATCTGATATTCTAGTTATTTTATAGACCATCAGCACCACATCTTGACTATTATGATATAAGGACAAAAGAGATGGATACAGAAGTGGGATTATTTGTCAAGCAAAGCCATTTATGGGTAAAAAGTTTAATACAAAATATTTCTGGGTGTGTGATTAATATGGTGATCATTAAGGGTGTAAATCCTTAAGCGATTAAAAAAAACGTTTCAACAAGCCGGTATTCTAGTCTTAACTTTAAAAAGCATTTTCTAATAAACATTTTTTTATTTTTTAAAATTGGCTTTTGGGAAGGATTAGTTTCTTTTTGAATATGGCAAGCTTTTTTTAAAACAAAAATTATTTTTGTAATTTCTATTTCCTTTTGAGCAAACTACCTCTTGATTTTTGTTTCTTTCGACGCTGACCCATTCGGTTTTCCTTTAAAAAAAAAATCAAACTAAATCATTTCTCTGGACGATGGCTATAAGGTGGTAATTGCTGCAAATAAACATTTTTGTTGCTTTTTCTATTGAAAAATGCTTTAAACAGTGGCGTAACGTTCACAAATATGGACGTGGGCAAAGTAGCATAAAAAAGTTCTTTTCGTAAAAACTTAAGAATGTATGTATATGGTTTATATTACACTTACTTTTTTGTTTGCTGTTGTTTTGTGTAAGAAACAACATAAAAAACTCATAACCCTTTAGTTAAGTAAAATAACAACATTGAGTGCGAAGCCCTTTGATTGTTGGGCCTCTTAGGTGTGAGGCCTTAGGCGACCGCGCATATCGCCAACGCCTAGCTACCTTACTGGGTTTAAGAGAACTTCCGATTTTCACGATGCCAATAGCGGACACCAGTCTTACTGGCATACTAATTTTTAAGGACCAAGTGCTGTATTTATGTTGACGACTACACGATGTCAGTTTGTTCAAGCCAGTTGTTAATTTGTACTGTGTTGTTTTTAAAAATGAATAGGCGAAAAATTTACCCTTTCAAAAGGAATAATTGGAACTATATGTTACTAAAGATGAATTAGGTAGTATGTTAAATAGAGAATTAAAAAAAAAGCTACTTTGGGTAAGAAAATGGATCCGTGAAAAATCAATAACAGATGGTTTGGCTTTGCTGTTAAAACAACTTAAATTAGAAGATCTCTGAGAACAGATTGGCGGTATGAGATACAACGGAAAATTTTGACACTCAAAAACGAACTAAAAATTCAAGATAGTCTTTCTAAGTGGGCTACTCACTGGCGGCAACGTGTTTCGACGCTGGCTGAAATACTTGCGCGGGTGTTGTGGAGTACGTAGGTGAAAACCACTGGCATGAAACATAGGCCCATAGTTAAAGATATGTTCTGTAGTTCGGCGAATTCATTTAATGGATGGTAATTATTTGGGTACACCCCAAAAATTTAATTAAATTACCAAAAAAAAAAAAAGCAAAAAATTAAAACAACATTAAAACATTAAAACAAAAGTTAAAAATTAAAACAAAGTAAAAGATAACTAAAAATCGACGTTTCGGTGGCAAGTCTGCCATCGTTCTCAAGATAAATTGAACAAAAATAATAAAATTAAAAGTTAACTATTATTTGGGTTTTAAATTTTAAAATTTTAATCTTTTTTAGCATATTCTAAAAACTCTTTGACATTAAATGTCTTTTTTTAGGTGGTGCTACTAGTACCAAGGTGAAAAGATTTAGTACATAACCCAGAGTCGGTCTATATATTTAATATATTTTTTACGTCATTATTTAACAAACTGCAAGGGGTTAGCAAAAATAAAATAGTTTTAAGAAGTCACCAATGCTACTTTAGGGCCAAACAGAACAAAAAGTAATACTACAATCAGGGAATATTAATTACAATAATAATAACACTATTTAACTTTAAACCTTAACTACTAACCTGACGTCTGGGAGACGCAGGCAAATATTTCTCTGTCCATTGCTTTATCCCACCTTCTGTTTTTGGATTAATAGTCCATCTACTTTTAAGTTTGCTGTTGCTTAGCCTGTATACAAATGAAATTTTTCATAGCACTTTATATTTGTTTTTATTTAATGCAAAAATCCGAATGTCTGAGAGACGCCACGTTAGTAGTTATGTAATTATTTTCATGTAATGAGTTCTTAACAAATTTATCTAAAATTAGTGTTTGCTGGTAATTTTGATTATAAAAAGCAATTACAAAAATAGCAGAGAAATTGTAAATTATTAAGTAAAGCAGACTTTGTCAAAAAACTTTAATTTAAATTAATGAGTAACCCCACATTTTCACAGAACAGTGAAAAATCCTCATGTATCTCGACGAACTGGATCAAGTATTTGTGATATTTGAGGTTTGACCCCTAAATCATTTAAGAAAGTAACATTTACAGATTGTGTAAAAGAAAGTTTTGCTATACTAGCCCTTCAAAGCAAGCAAGGCAAACTGCCATTTTCTTTACAGTGAAAATTTGTGTATTAAATGTGTTTAAAAAATGTAGTTTCAGGGGAATGTATTGTTTTAAATGTTACCTCCTTTACTTGATTATTGGCACTTTTTGTATCAATTTATGTTTATTGAGAGCGTCTGAGAGACTCTACGTTAGTAGTTGCGTTACAAAAATTGCACGTTAGTGGTTAAGGGTTAAAATACATTTTCTTTTTTAGCTTTAATAAATACTCAGTTCAAGACTCTAAAATAAAATCAATCCATTGTTTTCATAATTTAATTTATCTCTTTATCTAAATATACACATAAGACCATTTTATTGACTAGGTCATGACAGAAACCAATTAGAAAATAATCGATAGTGTAGACACGCGTCTCGATCTCTTTGAATACAATGGATCCCGTAACTTTGTAGGTGTTTAAATCCTAATCTGATTCAATGTATCTTAACAGAATGTTAAATATTAAAAATAGCTGTTTAAATTATGTGTGAAAGAAAACCAATTATATTGAAGGTTTAAGATATCATAAATGTGGGTTATTAAATTAATTAGTTTAAAAACAAAAAGCTTATTTATTCTGAAAATTTTGGGTTCGCAGCAAGACGTGAATTATTGCTGGTTTTCAGATTAACTAAGTAAATATAGATCTAAAATAAATAGCTGTCCTACCTATTAGTTGTCATTACAATTAAAGATCATCATTAATCATTTATTATTATATTATTTGTTTCTATCACAATGACTGAATGATTTTTAAAAGAATTAAAGAACCACGTTATAATTTTTGTTTTTTACTTTAATTTTAAAAATAGCAACCGTTAATAAGTATATTGGCATGATGTTAATTTAAAAGAAACCAAGCGCCAAATTGGACATTTGAGTTGTCAGCGATTGTAATAAAAAAATAAATTTTGCACAAAATTAAACTTTTTGATTTTTTAATTTAAACATCGTTTAAAAGGCAATGTTTGCCTTAAATAAATGCCCTATTTTATAATTTTGAAACCGTAGACACTTAGATTTTTTGTTCAATAGTTTTTTTTGATAAATAAATAAAACTAGAAAAGTATTTAAAATAGATCCAAAGTATTATGGTTCTGTTTAAGCATAGGGGAAAATAATTAATGTTTTATATATATATATATATATATATATATATATATATATATATATATATATATATATATATATATATATATATTTACTACAGGTCAACCTCTTATTAAGCATCTTTTCAAAATCAAAGTCAGCAAATGGGCCAAAACCCTCAAATTCGTCTTTAGATAATGTTTTGTGTTTTTTGCTTTGAAATGACACGGATAAGTTTATAAAAACAGAACCCCTACTTGGATCCTTTTATATAAAAGAAAACTGCATTTTGGGATTCTGTAATTTGGGCCTTTACTAAAAAGATGGCGCAAACTTTAAACCAGGCGTATGGAATTTTTACAAAAATTCATTTTTAAGCATTCTTAATTCCATTCAAAGAAGAGCTATTTGTCTTATTAATGATCCTTCACTTACAGAAAGGCTTTCCTCTCTTGCCCATCATCGGGCTGTGGGGAATTTATCGCTTTTTTATAGGTACTTCCATGGCTTCTGCTCTGAAGAATTGTCCAGTATAGTTCCTCCACTAACGGTTCCCAATAGAAAAACTCGTGGTGCCGCGCGTATGTATCCCTATACGGTCCAATTGGACAGGCCCCGAACTTACCACTTTGTTAGAGGAGGTCTTTCCTTCCCCCCAAAGCTTCAAGTATTTAAGTCCCGTGTCATCAAACTTCCTCTCACCTCGCTTAAGACACCCACGGTACGTTAGTATTTAGGCTTTTAGCCTTCGTGGTTTGTCCAAAGATAAAAAAAACCTAGATGCAATATCAAAAATTAATCTTAAAGAATTAAGTAAGTAGTAGTAGTAAGCTAAACCCTTTAAAATGTTATATTCTGCTAGAATTGTCTTAGAAATCCAAAAATGTTTAAATATACAAGGCGTTACTTTAAAAATTAGAGTCATTACTGAAACTCTAGAAGTTATGGCATGTGTAATAATTTGTTGACAACTGGTAATTGCGGCATTGAAAACCAGAGCAAACCAACACACAATATACATAGGTATTTTTAATGGGCATGAAACCTATTTCTTAGAGCCATAGTGAACTAAGTAAGCCACATCTATCTTATAACAATTAATAGTCCTTACTGGTTCTAATAAATAAGTTTTAAAAATACGTGTTAAAGCTCTTTTTCAGATTTGAGGGATGGTCCGCTCTGGTTCTTAATAATTCCTAAAATGTATCTTTGCTTTTTAATATTCCTCCCACATAATAAAGTAATATGTGTTTATATTGTAAAGCAAAACATTAAAAACTAAATATATAATAATAAATAAATTAATTTGTATTAGGATCTTAAAAGGAACAATTCCACATTTTTTTACTAGTTAATTTTTTTAAACCTAAATTTTATATTGGTAAACCAACGCTTTCAATAAAGTTTACTTATTTAATTCGTTGTTTATACAACATGGCCATTACCCATTTCACGAAGGCTATTATTTAAATGTTTTGTTTATATCAGCAAAATCTACTTCCTCTATATTTTAAGGAGATTTACAAATATTTATTATATTGTTCTAATTGTATTAACAGATTATCTACGTCTATCTCTGCAAACTATTACTATAAAATATAGGTCTTTTATCCAGCTCAGCAAATTTTACAATGTAAATAATGAAAACGCAACATCTATGTAGAAATATTTATAATTAAAAGTTTTTACACATCATTTCAAGTGATGCTTCTTAATTGCGGAAAGAAAATAACGGCTTATTTTTAAAATAATTATTTAAAAAGAGTTTATATAAATTTATGTTCAGTTATAAACTTTCTTAGTTTTCTAGAAACAAATATCCATTTAATTGCATATCCCTGGATCAACGCTGAATCACTTCAGAAATGTGAAGAAATGTTTCTTATGGATATTATATTTTAATATGTAATTCAGGAATAACTTTTAGGGGTAACTCATAATTAAAAAATACGAAAAAACGTTAGTAAAATTTTATAAATAAATGAATATTCCAACTAGGGCAGACTGACCTAAAATGACATAGTTTCTTATTTTTTACCCATAATAATGCGATTTATTATATCAAGTTGTAAAGTGCCTTTATAACTTATTTTTAGTCATTATTTAAGCCTATAATAATATGCAACATTTTCTTATTATTTTTTAAAGTATGTCATTTTAGGCCTGGTTTTGGATAATATGGCACAATAGTTTAGGCAAAAATGGCAGAAGATTTTAGGGATTTTATAAAAGTAAAAACAGAATAATAAATTTGTTTTAAAACTTGTACAGTTTTTGTCTAAATTCAGGACCCCGTCCTAACTTTTAAATTAATTGGTATTTTTCATAAAAATTTAAGAACTTCGGTGAGACAACACAAACCAAATTTTAGACAAAAAATGACCGATATAAATGTCAAACTGACAGCTGAGAGCCATTTTAAAAAGAAAAATTAAATGGAATGGGGAGTCTTGTGGTACATCATTATAAACCTTCTGACAAGTACTTTATACCCCAGGATATAAAGTCGATACCATTACCTACTACAAAATGGCGGTATTTTGAAAATTTCCTAAATACCTCATTTAGATGACCGTTTTTCCGAGTCTAATAAAGTTAGATACACCTAATGTGGTATTTTCTTAAACCTTTTTTAAGAATTTATTTAATAGGTAATATTAGTGATACTATACAGGGTAGGACAAAAAATATAGATTTTTTAACCTTTAAGAAAATACCACAAGGTATACTTACCTTTAGTAGTTTTGAAGATATGTGCCATCCACATCAGGTATTCAGGTCATTTTTATAGTACCGCAATATTTTGAGAGATAAAGGTATTCAGTTTATATTTAGGGGTTATAACCTCAGGAACTTTAAAATTTTTAAAGTCCCGCCATTTTTTGAGTAAAGGTATTCAGTTTATATTCTGGGGTTATAAAGTACACTGTCAGGGCTTTAAAATGATGTACTGCAGAGACCTTCATTTTCATTTAATTTTTTTCGAAATGGCGCCCAACTGTTGGATTGACATTTATGTCTGTCATGTCTTTTTTTTGGTCTATGTTGTTTTGCTGAAAGCCCGCTAATTTTTAAGAAAAATTACCAAACAATCAAAAGTTAGAGGGAGTCCTGACTTTAAACAAGCACTGTATGTATTAAAACATTTAACATTTATAATATGATAAAAATATCTAGAATGTAAACCCAAATATATGTAAATAAACTTGACAGTTTTTTAACTGGTTATCGAACTGGTTGACATGGTGATTTTACAGTTATTATATGTGTACAGGGTGGGCCAAATTAAACTTGTGCACTTTCTAACTAATAATAACTTTTTATTTGTTGTGCCCATCTTTTTTATGTTTAAAGGGCTAATGGATAAACGTGTCTTTTTAGGTTCACAATTTTGATTAAACAGATTTAAACAAGACTGACCTACGAGACTTTTTTCAAAATACTCTATTAAACCCCGTTGCAAAAAAAAAACTGATTTAGCTACAACTGAGATAACACGTTTTCCTTGTAGATAAACCATTGAAAATGATTCGGTAAAAGTGAATCTGCCAAAAATATGAGGATTTCAGAAATTATGATTATTCTTGATAAATGGTGCGCCCCATAAAGCATGCATTTATCTCGGTTTCAACAGGGATTTTTTTAGTATCCTTTAAAAATCGAAAATGTGAGAATACCATCGTTACTAAGTTGAACAAGCTTAACAGTAATTTAAAATCTATTTGACCAGAATTGGCAAACCTAAAGAAAACATATCTACCTATAGCCTCCTTAAAAATAAAGAAGATAGGTGCAACAAATTAAAAGTTATTATTAGTTAAAAAGTGTGGAAGTTTAATTTTGCCCACCCACTATGTCACTTTACCTAAAAGGACAATTTAAAGGCTTAAATTTTTAGGTTATAAATATACCTATAATAATTATATTTATAGATAAATAAAGCCAAATTATAGTGCTTAAATAATAAAAAAAAAACAAAAATTTGTAACAAAATTAGGTAACTTAAAAAAAAAAATAAATTTGAAATTTATTAGAATTATTTTGCCGTTGGTAAATTTTTTAATGTCGTGCAAAAAAATAAGGGTGTTCTCCTGTACGATAATTTTAATACTAACTACAGTGATTATATTACATGCTCCAATATGTTTAAGAGGTCGCTGCTAGAGCGGAAAATTAAATTATTATGCAGTGTGTCATTTTACCTGAATATGGTATTTTAGGCTAGTTTCCCCTACTAGAAAGTGTTTTTTTTTCTAGAAAAAGGACATAAACTTTAGTGTTAGTCGTGCCAACTTTTCGATATACAGTGTGTCCCAGGATGGGTAGTTACAAGAGGACAAATGGACAAAAAATTTCTGAATTTTAAAACGAATTTTTGGGAAAAGAGGTCTCATGATCCAAAACTAATAAATGCAAAATTTTACTTCAATTGCTATTATACAGGGCAAGTTATAACTAATAATATAAAAAATGTCCAGAATTTCACTACTTTTGTTTTTAAAAATAGAACAAAATTGTATAAGTAAATGTTGTAGGGAATTAAATTTTATGTCAAAATTTAAAGTTAAAGCATGTGCGGTTAAAAAAGTAATTGTCAATTTTTACATTGCGCGTTACAACGTAAATAATGCAAAGGGAGCAAAATTTAAAAGAAAATATATTAATTTTAAATATTTTTTAAACATTCGCAGCCTTAAGCCAAGTATTTAAAAACTGTTAATGCCTAATGTAAAAAATGGACAAAAATATTTTTTGACTTTAATTGTTTAACTTTAAATTTTGACATAAAATTTAATCCTCTACAACATTTACTTACACAATTTTGTCCTATTTTTAAAAATAAAGGTACTTTACTCTTGGTCATATTTTATATTGTTAGTTATATAACTTGCCCTGTATATTATTAATCGAAGTAAAATTTATATTTATTAGTTTTGAATCATGCGACCAGTTTTCCCAAAAGGAAATTAAAAAATTCCAAAATTTTTGGTCCATTTGTCCTCTTGTAACACCTATCCTGGAACATACTGTATATATCAATTGCCGCCATTCTTCGTGATTCGTATGGTTTTAATGAAATTTTGTTAAGGTAACAAACTTTTTGTAATATAGAGTGTCCCCCACTTAAGAACGATACAAGCTTATTTATGAATCACGTTTGCAATTAAATATATACTTAAAAAATAATCAAGTATAATTGAGAAATCCTTACAAAACATTTTAACTTTTTAATTAAGTGTTCTGAGGAATACCCACGAATATTTAAATTAAATTAACCACAAATTAGCAGTATAACAAATAGCTATGGTAATTATAAAAGCAAAATTTTCATAAAAAATATATATAAATTTTGTTAACAGGTCTCTAATTAATTAGCCTCAATAAAATTAAATAAATAATTGAAACATGTGGTATAATAAACATTAAACTAAATTCTACCTATTTTAAATAATTTTAAAAGAAACTGTTGCTTAATTATACAGGGAGTAACAAAATATTGTTCAAAAATATAAAAACAAATAATAAATTTTGATATAGTTAGATGAGTTTTGATACACGACAGACTAACTAGCACAAAAAAGCCATTTTTAGTATTTTATTTAAACATAAAATTTGTGCATTGTTTCCAAAGAAAATAATATATGTAAAAATGAATTGCAGTCATTAACTAAAATAATTGTTATTATTTTGGCTCTAAGAAAATATTTAAAAAAACAGCAGCATTCAGTACTTAACATAAGAATTTGCAAGCACGAACGCCACTGATAAAATTACTTACTTTATAAACCAATTTTAAATACAGGTTGGCCATTTAAAAACAAAGCAGAGCTAACTTTTAGACACTTTAGGTCATTTAACGAAAGACGATCGGCTACTTTAATTTCTGATTTTGGGGGGAAACATGTTTTGCCTACTTTTACTCCTTAAACTGCAACTTTGTAGAAGGGGTAAAACGCATCCCCAAATTCATTACTACTAAGAGATATTGGGAGAAGGTCTCTGGACCCTGATTACAACTGCCAAATTTCAAGTCTTTGCTTTAATTTTCATTAAACATAACAGCCTGTCAAAATTTGATTTTCATTTATCTAATAAGTAATATGTTATTAACCTGTAAGAGCCAAATACTTTTAATTTTTGTGGCGAGCAGCGATCCGGGTTCGAATCTCGGAGTCGGACATCGGATTTTTAATAGCTCCGTCACCTCACAGTTGGCAATGGCAAAACCACTGTGTAGTATTCTGCTATTTCTAGGTAGTAGTTATTTAAAAATAACGTCCGTGGTGGCACTACCGCGTTGTCTAAAAGGTGCTGTGGATTGCAACTGCATGTTTCAGTGCTTGGATAACGTTGACGAACACGACAATATTGGGTTAAACATCCAGTAACCCGGCACTCACGGTACACTGGTATTTAGGCATAAGCCTTCGTGAGATGTCATAAAATAACAAAAAAATTAAGGGATATGATTGGAGTTAAACGATCTTTATAATAACATAACAATAAAATTATTTTTTTTGGCAAGGGTGTCACTCACCTTTAAATTGTGCTAAAAGGTTGGCAGTGCAGAAAGAAAAAGTAGGTAAGACATGTTAGCTCCTAAAATCAAAAATTAACGTGTTCAAGCGTTTTTACCTAAATGGACTGTGTACAACTCTGACCGTTAGTAACATACAGTGTACCCCGTTTAGTACGACTTCGCATATAGCAACCAACCGATTTTAGCGACGTAAGTATATAGGCGTAATATTTGGTTTCAGTATGAGCGTAGGTATATGAGAGAACATTCGTTTATTACGACTTCGGTTACAACGACCGACCGCTTTTAACAACGGAATTTCACACAAAATTGTCCGGTTACAACGACAAACGCTAGGACTGCCCATAGAATGAATATCTTGATTAATTTTCTGCTATTGATGACTACTTGCTAAGTGTGGAGCCGAATAAGAAACAATTTCCGCAAAATGTTATCGTCAGCAGCCAAAATACTGACGATATAAATGACGATGGTCTTAAAGAAAATTGTATCACTTTTAGCGTATCTGTAGCTCTAAAAGCTGCAGAAGTGCTAAATGTGCTTGTGCATTTTAATTTTAAAGATGATACCGTAAAATAATTATGTTTCGCTTGCATAATGCAGTCCGCACTTTTACAAGAGAAATAAAAACCAAAAACAATAAAAAATTACAGACTTTTGCAGTTTTTAAGTTGTTACACAATATATTGTTTAAACGTACGTATTATGTGGTCACTGCTGGTAACCTAAATAATAATAAAAACATTATGTATGAGATTAATTCACAACAAATATTGTCTGTTCGTTTAGTACAATTTCCGGTTAATACGACGTAATATCAATGGTCCCTTGGCCGTCGTTCCAACCGGATTCTACTGTATTTTCGTGTTCCATAATGTTTTCGATGGGTATTGCGATGTAAAAAAAACATTTAAAACGGACACTCGTCTTATAAAAATTTAGCATTTGCTAAGCTGTTTATATTACCTCTTATTAACTGAATATGTACAATTTTCTTCCGCATTTTGTAAGCAATTCTGTTACATCATATTTATCTAAACAAGTGCTGTTGACAGTAATAATAATTATTTTAATAAAGAAGAAAGGAGAATATTGCCTTTAAAACTTTAGTTTATTGTTTCTCTGCGGTACCCACAAAAGAAGTCTGGGATAATTCGTTTAGATTTTAAAACTACACATAATCCTTTATATTACAAGAACACATTATTTTTTCATAAATTTTAAGAGAGCCGCATTTATATGTATCTAGGTTTAATACATTTTTATTAACCTTTTAAACATTGTAAGCAATTATGTTACTGTTAACTTAAGTATGTTAAATATCGATCTAGCATTTGAAAAATCTAAAATTACCCAAGAAGAGTGTGGATTTCAGGAAAATTAAATAAACAAACCTGAAGTAAAGTAAAATTGTTTACGACTGGTAGCTGAATACCCTAAGTGCCGACACATTTATAGGGAGGGTGGTGTAAATAAAACTGTTCAATGTTAATTAACTTAAATTTGTTAAAAATAGTTTTGTGATTGGAATGCTACTTATCAGTCTATCGCAAAGTTAAGACCTACTTTGCAAAGAATTTTTAAAATTATTATTTTAATATAATATTTATTTTCTTTTATTTTATGCGGCTAAAAATTTTAAATATTTTTTTATTGTTTGGTCTTTTAAAAAGTGGTTATGTCAGTACGAGGGCGGTCCGATAAGTACTTAGCCTTGACGGCAGATGGCGCCACTATCAAAAGAGTAATTTACTATTTTCAAAAATATTCTCATAGTCAGCTACTGTCAAAATTTCAGTCAGACTCATATTTTTTTTTTGACCGCGTGTGAAAACAGACCTGTCGATTTAAAAAAATCGGTAAGGAGCAATATTGGACGGTGGTTTAATTCTTGTTTTTGGAAGCGGAAGTAACGCAGCGAAATAAAGGAACTGTTAGATTCTGGATACAGTGACCGTCAAAAATTTGTTTTACAAGTTTTAACGTGATTGCACATCGATTTTTGATGAGTCATGTCCAGGAGCCTCCAAAAATGGCTACCACGAGGCTCATTTTGGAAAATAAGCGCAGCGGTGAAACCAGTTTAGAGGAGTGTTTGACCATTGGTTTGACTTTGTTTACAAGCAACCTGAAACAGTTTTTGCGTCGTTTGAGGTATAAACTTCTGCCCCATCCACCGTATTCTTCTGATTTGGCACAGTTCAACCTCATTTTGTTTCCAAACTTAAAAAGTCACTTGTTGACAGAAATTTGGGTCGAATGAGAGAAGCCACGTCTGCTTTAATCTTTTAATAACATTGGCTTTGGTGCCCATTAGAGGGCCGAAATAGGCTATCTGCGACCGGCCCATTTGCGACCGATCATTAAAAAGCCAAATAAAGCCGACCTATAAGCGACCTATGGATTTAAATAAGAGTGAACCATAAGCATTGTTGCCAACTGGTTCATAAACTCTTCCTATCCAGTTGTTTTCTTCTTTTTGTGAAATATTTTAAAAAGTAAAAGAGTTATAGATACATTTATAATATTATTTATTTATTGCATATAGAGGCCTACAAATTTACGTAAATATAAAATACAAGAATATACGTATTGCAATATATGTATGTGTGTATTCGTCTTGGGTTCAATTAAGTAATTGAAAACAAGGCGTTGCTTACCAAAAGTGTGTATGAGTCTATAAAATACAGGATTATAGGTACGTATTGCAATAATATTACACTTTTATATAATATAATTTCTACTTTAGTTTCTATCTTTGTCTGGCTCTTGCTGCAACAAAAACTTTCAGTTAAGAAAAAAATGTATGAAATATCTCAAATAGTCCACATACATTTTAGCATTAGTGCGTCTTAAATTTAATGTATTTTAGACCCACCAAGTGGGAAAATTCGGTCTCTAATGCGCTAATTTTATTATCGGTCGCAGATGAGCCGGTCGCAGATAGACCGACACCAGAGGGCCACTGGACCCAATCATTTATATATAGTTAGAGCCAACAAGGCGCTTATAACTTTAAAATTTAAAATATCTTTAACGTTATTTAGGATATTTATAAAACACCGACTTCTTTGTTAAATTTTAACGCCCTGTGTCTCAGAAACAAAATAAATCCGGACGTGTTCATCAAAACTTTTTTTTATTAACCGACATAAAAATTTACCCTTTAAAGTTTTGTACTGTAGGTATAAAACACGCTGTATATTAATATTAAAAACATTTTTTAATTGTTGTTAAATTACTTGTGTTAACTGCTACTTTTTTATTAAATTGAACAATTTAATTCAGCTTTTATTGACCGTTTTATTTAAGTAGTCTTTTATCTGCATATTTTTTAACACTTTAATACCGTAATAAAATTTTATGTTTTTCTCCCATTCATTATTATTGTCATTACTCAATAATCGGTCTCTGACCTCCTATATACCCAATTTTATTTAATTGAAAAACTTTTATTATACGATAAAATATTTAAAAGTCACAATTAACTTGTTTTTGGTATGTCTAATAAAGTAATATATTTGTATTAATATACAGGGTGATTCATAAATTAAACAATGACTGCAAATACAAAAAAGTAAATATTTTTTTAGTTAAGGATAGGGAAAACTAATTATTTAAAATTAAACAAAACGAAGTATACTTTTAGGCACTAATAATGAATAATAAAAAAATAAAGTACCTAACTATGTTTTGTTTCAGTAATATAGTTCATATTGTAGTTGATAAATTACGTGAGGCATTTTTTCTCAATTGTTGGACCCTTTCTCTCCCCTGGTGAAATTTGGTGAGATTTACTTCAACCCGCCACCAACCTCCAGTCTCAAGTGAGATTTATGAGAATGTTAAAAGGTACAATTTCTGGTAAGTTCTCAAAAATTATTTTTCGTCAAAAATTTTTAAAAGCAAGAAACCCTCGACCCAAAACTGACACTGCATAACGGGATACATTTTCCTGGAGGGATCTGCCCAAATCTCATTAACTTTTCCCTGTTTCTAGTGGAAAAAGAATTACGTGATATTAGCACAGGCCCTCCCTTCTCCCACGGTGAGATTAGGTGAAATTCAAGTCGACCCAGTTTTCCTCCTAAATGCCCCACGTAATTTATAAACGCCCCTAATATGGTATAATCACTAAAGTAACTAATTGTGATTCTAATCTCAATAAGTAAAATATCAACTAATCATGGAGTATACTATCAGAAATACTAAACGTTATCATCATGACTTGTTTATTAGGTATTTTTTCATAAAAAACAAAAAAATTCATCTGAAAAATAATTTTTTAAAGCTGTGTAAAAATTTTACTAAATTATTTTTTAAACCAAAATAAAATTCACCATTTTTTTATTTTTCTTTTATAATTTGCACTAACCATACAAATGTTTATACAGGGTGCTACAAAATGTTGTTCAAAAATTTTAAGGCTAATTTTACATTGGAATATATTAAAAAAGTTAATAGAAATATGGGTTTGCAGAATGTTACACTTTTTAAAAATCTTAAAAATTCAAAAACACCTAATTTAGTAGAAATAGTTATATTGTATATAAACCTTATATAAATAGGTATTTATTGTTGTTGGGACATAATTGATAAAAAAAATATATATAAAACCCTATTTTTAAAAGAAAAAATTCAAAAATATGCACTTAGGTGGATTTTTTTGGTCAACTTAACAATATACAAGAAAAGAGACAAAAGCTGTATTTTTATTTGCCTGATTGTTAGAAATATTTCTTCATTTGCCGCTATAGACGCCACTGGACTTATAAAATGTATTTAAGTTAGTGGGAAATTACCCTTTTAATCTGATAAAGAATATTTTCACATTAAAACAAAATTAAGGAAAGAAAATTTAAGATATTTACAAAAAAAAACATTTAAGTGTCTTTGGACAATCCACGAAGGCTGAAAGCCTAAATACTAACGTACCGTGGGTGTCTTAAGCAAGGTAAGAGGAAGTTTGTTAACACGGGACTTAAAAACTTGAAGATTTGGGGGAAGGAAAGACCTCCGCTACAGTAGGTTCCACAGTCTAGAAACTCTATGAATGAGAAGTTCGGGGCCTGTCCAATTGAACCGTATAGGGATGCATACGCGCGGCACCACGAGTTTCTCTATTGGAAGCTGCAAGAGGAGGGACTATACTGGATAATTCGTTGGAGCAGAAGCCGTAAAAGTATTTATAGAAGAGCGATAGATCTCCCACAGCTCGACGATGGGCAAGAGAAGGAAGTCTTTGAGTAAGTAAAGGATCATTAATAAGACGAACAGCCCTTCTTTAAATGGCATCAAGAATGCTAAGGGTTGTAGGGTATGCCATTCCCCAGACATGAGAACAATATTCCAGAGAGGGTCAAATTTGGGACACATACAAAGTGTATAAATTGGAAGGAGAAAGGAGTTATAAGTTTAACACCCCGTATAATAAGAAGAAAAACTTTGCGGACGCGTGTTTATATAAACTTTTAATATACAGGGTGTAACTAAATAAGTGTAAAACATTTAAGGAGGTGATTCCTCATTAAAAAATATGAAAAAAGTTCCTATAAACATGGGTCCGAAAATGCATACTTTCCAAGATACAGGGTGTTAAACTTTTTAAATAAAATAGGTTTTTGTAATTGTCCTGAATACCCTTTAACCGATTTTCTTGAAATTTTTCAGTGTTATTTCTAGTAATAAGGGCCAAAGTTAGGCATAATTAAATTAAAATTTTTAAGTCCAGTGGCGTCTCACGGGACATCTTATCGAAAATAATTGTAAAAAAATGTACGCCACTGACTTTTTGTAACTTTTTTATTTTTTTTAGAATAAGCAACTGAAAATGTAACTTTTTATCTCCTGAAATTTTTTTGTATCTTGCTTCGTTTTCGAGAAAAAAATAAAAACCACTTTATTGCATGTTTCTTGGGACGGAATTTTTGAATTTTGACAATTTACTGAGCAAAAACAGTTAAAGATAGAGCAAAATTAATTTTACTCTCCTAACTTAACTTTTTAAGGACTATCTAAGTCAATGGCGTACATTTTTTTAAAATTATTTTCGATAAGATGTCCCGTGAGACGCCACTGGACTTAATAATTTTAATTTAATTATGCCTAACTTTGACCCTTATTACTAGAAATAACACTGAAAAATTTCAAGAAAATCGGTTACAGGGTATTCAAGATAATTACAAAAAACCTATTTTATTTAAAAAGTTTAACACCCTGTATCTTGGAAAGTATGCATTTTTGGACCCATGTTTATAGAAACTTTTTTTCATATTTTTCAATGAGGAATCACCTCCTTAAATGTTTTACACTTATTTAGTTACACCCTGTATTTTAAATAGTAGAATCCGCCCATAATTTTTTTCTAACAACTTTTTGTAACACCCAGTTATTGTAAACAAAGAAAATATGTTATTTAATAGTTTTATTTATTTTAAGTAGCTGAGGATCAACAAAATAAGCAATTTGGCCTAATACAAGTTGGCCCTTTTTAAAGGTAAAAAAAAACAATAAAATCGATAGTTATCCCATTCCTTGACATCAAGTAATTTAGTGTATTCCTTTTACCTTGTAGAACCGTTCTGAACCGTTCTCTGAACTGTCAATAGTGTCAAGAACGGTTCTACAACATGAAAAAATGTCAAAAAATTGTAAAAGGAACACTTATGGTGTCGTTCTGGGTGGTTCTGGAGCATAAAGGAATACACCAAATGTTACTACTGTTTAACTAAAACTTCTAAAGGTAAATAAGGTTTGTCAAACAGTATTTTTAACATGATCATTAGTCTTTTCTTAAGGCATTGGTTACCACATATTGTGAAAATGGTTGGGAGAAATTATAAACACAAGATTTATACAAATAATTATTATCTAACAAATTCAGTAGTATATTAAAGAAAATTACCTGGATGTCTTATTTTTATGTAAACGAAGTAAAAATTAAGGAATCTAACTTTTTGTTTGATAATAAAAAAGTATTGGGCGTGGGCGGAAGAAACTGAAGAAATACCAGGCGTAAATTTAATGGTACTCATTATCGATAATTTTCTTTGCACTTGCACTTCACACCTTTTGTTGGAAATATTTGTCAATTTGGTTTTATGGACTTCAAATAAGGTGTTAGTATAATGCATGTTACAATGTTACTAATGCGATGCATCTTAAGGATAAATATTTTCACACGGGTAAAAAGTACCTTAAATATGTATTGAGTACCAAGAGTCTTAAGAAATTCCATTCGAATAACTGAAAAGTTGGCAGTTCCGGACTACCCTATTTGTTCTGAGTGAACCAATGGTAGGGAAAATTAAATCCACTGCGCGCTCGCAGTGGCTACTTTCGGCGTTACATTGAGCATTTATTTTGTTTTAATTTTAATAAATTAAAACAAAATGAGACACCAGTGTTGTGTTGTAAATTGTAGAAATACCAGCAGAAAAAGTAATGCAAATTTCTTAGTTTTCCGATTGCTAAATATTTTGTTATTTGCTGTTACTGACATATATATTTAAAACATACTAATGGCGGCCCGAAGTAGTTCATATTTTGTTTGGCGCTGCAGTCACACTCATAGCGAATAAGCAAATTAAGCAATTGCTTGGGGGACCACCACTTGTTTATTTGTTTTAAAAAAGGTTGCGGTTAGTAAAAAGAAGGAAATTTAGTATTATTGATAAAGGTATGATCTTTTTTGCTCTTCAAAAATCAAAAAATTTGGGGTCAGTGAAACGAAATGCATAACTTAATAAGGTAAGGACTTTTGTGTTTTTTTTATCATTAAAAATTTTAGGTGTATATTGGGGGCACTACAGAAGTAAACTGCTTAGGGCATCAGGAACTCTTTATCCTTCACTGAAAGTTGGAAAGGTAATGTTACACATATAATTACATATAATTATACCAAAAATCAAATATTGCTTTATCTACAATGAGTAGCGCTATAGAAAAAAATACCCAATAAAATACAGGGTGGTTCAAAAATGCAAAAATTGGTTGCTTTAAAAAATAAAAAGAAAACACAAAAAATATATTTACATCAATTGGCCCGATTTATTTTCATATAGGTATTTTAAATATTTAAATTATATTTTCTTAAAAATTTGTATATCTTAAAAAAGAAATATAAACTTATACATTTCACAATACCCTATTTTAAATTTCAAAATAGTAAAAATAATATAATAACTTTTAACAATAACTGTCATAAAGGTATGACTATGAAAGAACAACATATTTCAAATTTAAATGTTTTGTCTATCTAAATACAATAAACTTGTGCGGTTTCTACAATTATTTATGTCTTTATTTTATTGCTTAAAAATTAAAAATATTATATTTATTGTCGATGCAAGGAAATGTAGAATTAGCCTTAGGTACACCTAGATTTCCTGAACCATAAACTTTATTGCATTTCTTACAACACAAAAATTGTTCCTCAAATGCTGCTTTTATATTTTAAAATAATATCAAAGCTATTCTTCCGTATAGATAACAAACGATTTTTTAAAACTTTATTTTAGGTAATATTATAAAAAAAAAAAAATATGTTGTTACATAGACCTTTTTACGCAGTAAACTACGATATGTAGTATGTATTGTATAGAAAACAAACGAACAACGATTAGATAAACACTAGAATGATTTAAAAAAACAAAAAAATGTTTTTCTTAGTTATATCCAAAATGAAAAAAATATCCTGTAAAAGCCACAGCTCTTAATAGCTTTGTTCGCGGGTTCGATTCTGAACCGGTTCTGGGACTATTCGCATGCGCAGTGAAAAAGCAGTGTTCGCGGTTAGTAAAATTCTGAATTTTTAGTAACAGTTTTATCTTCGCGGGTTACAATGGAATCAGTTCGTTACCGGTTCGTAACCTGATTAGCAGTCCTGGGATTTTTGTTGGAACTAAAAGTTCAGTTCGGAATTTCATGCGCATTGTCGACATGGTCAGCTGTTTTCTGTTTTTGTGGTACAGAAATAAACCCTTGTATTACAGTTTATTTGTTTCTGTCACTTTTTATGCGGGTTAATAATCTGTTGAATATTTTTTTATATATTTGTGATTCTGAGCGTATATAAACAAAGGATTTTTAATTGTATTCCGTATGAATGTATGTATGCAATAAAATAAATAAAGATTTAATTAAAAAATATAGACAATATTACAAGATTTTACCATTTCTTGTTGTTGGAATTGTATCTTTAGTTAAATACACATACTTATGTTAAAAACGAGAGAAGGCAGGGAATTCCTCGTCTTCCGCCGAGAGACCTCGAGTGGCATTCGACAGTATAACAATTTACCTTTTTGTTTATTTTTTTGTATAGTATCCAATTTAACCATGAAAAATCCTAACCAAAAGGCTAGGTTAGAATACATCCTTAGCTGTATAGAAAATCGTTCGCGGTAAATAAAAATTCCGAACTAATAAATAACTAGACATGCGCTTTAAAACAATTCTTAACCAGTTTGGTTCTGGTTCAGAATCGGTTCATTACTAGACCCGCGAACAAAGCTAATACTAATGTTTAGAGGTGCTGCATAATACATTTTTATTACCCATATGATTAATATGGAAAAGCTTATTTTTGAGTTTAGAGTCAAATTTTCTTGCTAACCGTATTCATCTCAAGCCGGCGATTCTCGAATCACGAATACTAGTGTCACGTTCGACATTCATAGATTCTCGCATGAAAAACCATTTAAAACCAGTTTTTTCAGCGACATTTCATTGATCACGCATTCGACATTGTGAAGTGAGATTCAAGAATAGACCCGTAGTGGTTCAAACCGTATTCAAAAATGACAATAAAAATATAAGAACAAAGAAAATGTAGGTTTTTAAACCGTTGCGTTACAGCCCAATAAATTTTTGATAAACCGATGCACTTCGAAGTTTTTTAACTTTAAAATATAATTTAAAATATTTTCTATTTTTTTTTCAATTTATCAAAAAAATTTGTCAAATTTTTCTTAATACAATTTTTTTACAGTTAAAATGAAGATTCTGTAAAAATAAAATAGGAAAATAAAATACTTGACTAGTGATTTTTTAAAATATTTTTGATAGACTTAATAGTTTTTTCAAAAAACTGCGTCGGTTTATCGAAAAATTATAGGAGAGCTTTTTGTAGAGCTTTTAATTTTATACTAGAGAATGATTTGATTCAGCCCTTTTGATAAACCATTAAAATGATATAAGATTCTTATCTAAAAAAACAAGCCTTTTCATGTTATTCATATAGGAAATTAATATCTTAACATTATTATTAAGGACTGTGGCTTTGACAGGATCTTTTTTCATTATTTCTAACCATATTTTGGATATTATTAAGAAAAAAACGCCAATTTTTTAAACATTGTACCAAAAGTCGTAAGGGTTACAGTCGCAAGTAATAAAAAAAATTTGACCTAAAAATTATATTTTTCAAGTGACGTTCCTTACGTGGCTGACATTAGTCCTTAGTCCGGAGCATATTTTTAAAAACTTTGAGACAAGTTACTCGCGGAATGGCATTTATTTCCCGCACAATGTTTTGTTTAAGCTGGTCCAACGTGTTTAGATTATTTTTATAGACCCTTGATTTTAGGTAACCTTACAGAAAATATTTATTTGTAGTAATTTTCAGGCTTCGACGGAGCCACTGAATATCACCCCTTCGTGAGATGAGTCTTCAAAGAAACATTCATTTTAACAAATATATGGATACTCTGGCAGTGTGGCAGAGGTGGCTCCATCTTGTTGAAACCGTGTCGTAGCATTATGTCATTTAAATTGTTAAAGAGCTGAGACAAAGAATCCCTGTAACTCCCATAATAATTATCAACTTGCAGTCCACACAAAATGTTTATGAGGCTGAAGAGAACGTTGACTCGACCAGAAGTTGCTGTTGAAGAGCTGGGACTACGAATCCCTGTAACTCCCATAATAGTTATCAACTCTTACCGTAACGGCAACTCCTCTTTTATTTTCTAAAAAATATGGATCAATAATTCCACTGGCTGATATTGCAGTCCACACAAAAAGCTTATGAGACTGAAGAGAACGTTGATGTTTTGTCGGGGATTGTCCACTGACCAAAGTTGCTGTTGAAGAGCTAGGACTAAGAATCCCTGTAACTTCCGAAATAGTTATCAACTGTCACCGTAGCGGTAATTCCTCTTTCATTCTCGAAAAATATGGACCAATAATTCCACTTGCTAATATTGCAGTCCACACAAAAAGCTTATGAGACTGAAGAGAACGTTGATGTTTCGTCAGCGATTGTCCACTGACCAAAGTTGCTGTTGAAGAGCTGAGACTACGAATCCCTGTAACTCCCATAATAGTTATCAACTCTTACCGTAACGGCAACTCCTCTTTT